>CABFOV010002649.1:25642-36264 GCA_902141375.1 Timema poppense
TGTGTGTGTGTGTGTGTGTGTGTGTGTGTGTGTGTGTGCATGAAAACACGTGAAAAAATGTCTAACCTTTGAAGAGTGTCAATGGACCACCAAATGTGTAAAAAAGAGCAAAAAGGTCACGTGACCAAATGTGTTATTCTCCTGTGTTTTTTTAACACCACGTCTTACTACCTGACCAGATTATGTATTAACTATGTATTAATTACCCTAGTGGTTTAAGGGATAAGGAAGGTTATATTTAGAGGAAGTGTATCTGCACTTTCGTGGAGGGAGAGTGAAGTACCATTTAGGGAAAACTACCTTCAATACACCCGAACCCGACCAAGATTCGAACATCAATCTCCCCGTCATCGGCAGTCTAGTCTACTGCGAGAGTAGCTCCTTAGACCATGTGGCCACCGAAACGGTCTCCTATTGTCCGAGTCACACTCGTGTGAGTGTTGTATAACTAACCTCAAAAATAAACTAGAAAGAGCCAGATGACAAGTGCTCATAAAGTTGTTTAGATAGTTCCGCCGCTTCTGCCGTCCACACATACTCTATATTCAGTATTTCGTGTATGAACTGCTCTCAGGTGAGTATTAGTCCTCTTTGATGAGTGGTAGTCTACTATCTCTGTGCAATGTTCGTTACTCGCTATGCACAACAAATATTCATAAATTAAAACGAATATTTTTTTTCCACACTTGCGTGAGTCATATCGAACAGTGAATAAACGTGAATGAATAACGCACGAGTGAACGCGGCTTAAAAGGTGTCTGCGCGTAAAAAGATAAAAAAAATTATAATTTATTTGTGTTGTATTTTTATTCTAAAATTTGGACATTCATTTTGTTTTTTGTATTACTTTTCTAACTTTTACAGGGGGGTCAACTGACCATTTGAATCCCCGCCCTGAATCCGCGCCTGCTGATCCGGCTACATAACTAACAGGAACAAACCATAATTGACCTGCAACCGATGAGCAGTGAAGGCTGTATCAACTAGAAAAACACCCGCCTCGGTGGCGTAGTTGGCTAACGCGCTAGTCGTGTTGAGCTCGACTGCTGAGGACGGGGAGATCGAGGTTCGAAATCTCGGTCGGGTGAACTGAGGGTGGTTTTTCCTAAATGGTTTTACACTCTACCTTCGCGCAAATGCGGGTTCACTTCCTCTAATTCAACCTTCCCAATTCCTAATTCATTATCGTAATTAGTACTTAAAGCGTATAACCAGAACAGGTAGTAACTGTAATAACCTATAAAAACCACGATTCTTGTAAATTGTGTTAAATTATAATCTATTTCTTTGCCTAAGAAAGGTATCAGGATTAGTTTTGACGGTTGATGCTTCTTTGATCGGAGCTTTAACCTCTTTTGTAATTCAAATATCAACACATTGCATGTTTAAATGATTTTATGTAAAATACTCTTTCTAATATCTACAGGTAACTTATTTGGTTTATTTTCTATTTTTGGTACACATAGTTTATAATATGTTAGGGACGAGGAAGGCCGAATTTATAAGAAGTGTATACGCATTTTCGTGGAAGTAGAGTGGAAAACGATTTAGTAAAAACATCATCACTACACCCTATCAGGATTTGAACTCTAGTTTTCCATCTAATCTATTTTGAGAATGGCCATCGAAGAGGGTTGATTAGATCTACCAAATAAAATCTTCATTTTATAATTTAATTTAAAAAACAACAACATGTAATTAATAATGATGTAAGAAACTAATATTTATACAGGTTTCTTGGCTTAGGGTGCAAATACCATTTGGCTAGATGTAGGCCTAATTAAAATGAATAAATATTTAAACGTTTCAAGTAAATGCTATTATGTTTACGTTTACGTTTATGTATTACGTAATAATATTATGATAAAATGTTAGTGATTTATAAAAGTTTTATCAAATTAATGGTGTAACGCCTGGTTTACTCCCTCTCTCCCCACCCCAAATATTTTTTCTTGATCCGCCACTGGTCAATGCTATCCTTATGTGAAAAAGTGACCTACCGGCTCTATGAGAAGGATCAATGTGGGAGAAAGTAGCCCAACTTCGCAATGTGGTGGATCAATGTTATTCTTATGGGAGAAAGTGACCTACCGGCTCTATGAGAAGGATCAATGTGGGAGAAAGTAGCCCAATTTCGCAATGTGGTAGATCAATGTTATTCTTATGGGAGAAAGTGATCTACCACATTCAGTAGTGGTTGAAATGAGTGTTTCAGCCCACTTTCTCCCATAAGAATAACATTGATCTACCACATTGCGAAATTGGGCTACTTTCTCCCACATTGATCCTTCTCATAGAGCCGGTAGGTCACTTTCTCCCATAAGAATAACATTGATCCACCACATTGCGAAATTGGGCTACTTTCTCACACATTGATCTTTCCCATAAAGCCGGTTGGTCACTTTCTCACAATAATAACATTGATCAGTGGCGGATGGGGGAATATTATTTTTGGGGTTTTAGCATTGATCCACCACATTGTGAAGTTAATATTATTATTATTAGTACCGCGTCTTACTACCCGTTCGGGTTATACGCACTTACGCTAATGTGTAATGGCAGGGTGATTGTGAGATGAAATGGAGGACCTACAGTTTAACGTGGAATCCGAACCACGGTGGAGGCCGGGCATTCCTCACATTCACAAGATGTCTTGTCAGAGGTGAAGGAAGGGTTTGGCAATCAGATAAATCTATGCCGGGACCGAGGATTGAACCCCGGCCGCCAGCATAGAAGTCTGACACCTTACCCCTAGACCACCAGGTCACCCAGTGAAGTTAATACATTCGTGGGTAAGCATGTAAATTCGATTGTGTTTCAAGGTCCAAAGTGAATAAACCCTTCAAAACAATGTTTGAACGTTTCATGTGAAAAAAATTGTGGTTTACTATTGTTTCAAAGCAGCAGTAGATTTGAAGAGGTTTCGATAAATATATGACTTAAGGCATTCTTTAAAAGTGTCTATAGTTAAGGACATAAATTTAATATACGTTTCATAAATCAAATATTTGATTCAATGTTTAGGTAAATAGTTTGTTTCTAGTGAGAGTTGACGAGATTAAAGTGGTGGAAACACCGCCAGAGCCCGTTCGATCAAAACTGGAGCTGCTTATAGAGGAAGGTGTATGTAAGGTGTAGAATTATAGTCCTAAGAGTTCCGAATCTAAGTGACAATAAATATGGGTCTAGTGTCGCCGCCGCAAAGGCAATACCTCAACATTTGTTTGCAGTGATTGAAGAGATACCAAAGGTACTTATTAATAACCAGACCTGCGGCATTCTTCAATCACCGAACTCTTCAGGGCCACTCCATGGAGCCTCATTAGATTACTTTTAGGTTTACTTCTACACGGTCAGGCCCAGGGGACCGCACGCTACTACAAGCCTTCTTCTCCGCTCCTGTATTTTGATCTTTACCTTCAATCAATCTCTATGCCGATCTGCATCAGGTCCTCGTGGAGCTCATCACTCCACCTTTTCCTGGGTCTGTCCAGTAGTCTCTTTCCACAGGGAATAAAACCCAGTAGTTTCACGGGTCACTGATGGGCGTTCATCCGCGGGACATAACCTGCCAACACGAGGCATTTGCTTCTCATCAGGTCCACGATGTTCGGGCTGCTGCACATTTATTCCAGGCCTCGAATGTACCGGATCCATCGTCCTCCCAAGGTAGCATCTTGTATATTTAGTAGAACTTCCCGTTCGAAAACGAGGAAATTGTTGTGTAGTCCTGTTTCCGGGCACTCTGTCTCGCTATCATACAGCACAACAGATTGGATCAGCGTTTTGTACATTTGTAGTTTGAAAAGTCTCGACAGGCTGCGTGACTTGAGCAATTCACTGAGAATGTAGTAAATGCGGTTTCTGGTTTGGATTCCCGCCTTAATCTCTTTCTCACACGATGCATCCTCTGTTAAAATCTCCCCCAGGAATTTGCACTCACATACCCTTTTGTATGTTTGGTTCCCGACTGTCAATGGTTGGAGTCGCCTTCCTGCACCAACATGTCCTCGACTCAGCTGGAGATCGGTTGAATTAGCAGAACATCTGGAGGATATTCCGGCAACACAGCAGAGGATATGTAGCATTTATTGGAACTACAAAGGCGTACAAAGAGTTAAGCAAGTGAACTCACCTAGACCTCATTCAGCTGTTTCACTTCACTATGTCCTTCCCACACAAGATCACAACAACATGCCTCTATAATATTCACCGAGCGACTAAAAGAGGAAATATCGTGCAAGAGTGAACTGAATGGTATCTCGAGGCGTGGTGGGAAAAGTGTGGTGTGCACGCGCAAGACTGTGGTGTTATGTTGCAACACGTGACCTGGAATATTCTACTAGCTCCTACGAGGTTCCACTGGTTTCTATCTATCCCCTCCCTCTCTTCTTTGTTTTGTGTTGACCGTTATTTGTTTACCCCTCTTCCCCCCTTTTTCAAGCTAAACTGAGAGTATATATTGGTGTAGTTCAAAATGTACCCCTACTCTTGTCAGGATTGTGTCCTTGGACACACCTAGGTGTCCTGGATGTTTCAGGGAGGTACTAAATTCTTTTTCGGCTTATTGTTCATGGAAATTCCTTTTTGGCGAGTAATATTAACAATTCATAAAACTTTATTAATTTGAACTCTTTAACATTAGTTTTCTTCAACATGAAGCCCCGTAAGGGTTCGTGCGATGTCATGAGTATTTGTTTACATATCACTTTTGAGAGATTAGATGTCTATCACCCATACGGCAGAGCAATATTAGTATATTGTTGTCAAAGTTAGGACTTGTAACTTATTACTCAAATGGCAGATACAGTTTATTCTTGCGTAAGTGATGTTACTATATTGTTGTCAAAGTTAAGATTTGTAACTTATTGCTCAAATGGCAGAGATAGTTTATTTTTGCATAGTATATTGTTGTCCAAGTAAAAGACTTGTAACTTATTGCTCAAATGGAAGAGATAGTTTATTCTTGCGTAAGTGATGTTACTATATTGTTGTCCAAGTAAAAGACTTGTAACTTATAGCCCATATGGCAGGGAAATTTTACCATAGCGTAAGAAATATTAGTATATTCTTGTCAAAGTTAAGACTTGTAACTTATCGCTCATATGACAGGAAAAGTTCACTGTGGCGTAAGGAAGGTTATTATCTGCGTGGCAGGGAAATATGGTATGTTCTTATGATCAAGGCATTAGATAAGTATAGCCCACACGGCACCCAAAGTTTCATATTGTTGTATTGTTTTTTACCCTTTGGAGTAACCTTATTTATCACATTGAATCGTAACCGATTCATGGTTACTAAAAGTTCCCGTAACTCTTGTTTTTTGTCATTGCTTCGTAACACACATCTATTGTTCAATATTTATCACCAATAAAACTAAAATGTTATTTTTGACATATTTCTCTATATCAAACCTTTATGATATCCTTCGCTTGTACCCGTAATATATATTGAAATAGTTGGGGTGTAAGTTCATGGAAACAGAAAGTGAATAGACCAGTGTCGGTCTATTCGCTTTTCGTTACTATCCTATCGGCTCCTCTGCAATTATTGGTTCTTTTTTTTTACGGTTAATTTATGTTGTGCGCCAGCCTTATTCTTTTGGTAAGACTAAGGGCGGTGTTACAGATAGAGCTCCGCCACATCATGCTCGTGTAGTGAGTGACTCAATACCTAAACCAAACTTTCCCTGGACGGTGGATTGGCCGTGCTGGTCCAATTCCTTGGCTGCCACGCTTTCCGGATTTAAATCCCTTGGATGATTGTTTATGGGGATGGTTGAAAACGAAAGTTTACCAAACAAAGCCAAATACACGAGAAGAATTGATTGCTATCATTTTGGATACTGCTACTCGTATAAGAGACCGGCACGTTACACTCAGAGATATGACACAAGATCCTGGGACACGAGCTGTAAAGTATAATGACGTTCACGGTGAAAACTTTAAGCATTTGTTGCGAAAACGTAACACAACCAAACAGCTATCTCCGAAACTATTGAGAATAATAAACATATTCTTATAAACAACAATAGCCAATACAAATTTTTCTAGAGTATAAGATTGGCTAGTTCAGCCAGTTTTATGGTTCACTTAGCGGGGGACCTAATGACGTCGCTTCGTGACCAGAGCCACTCTACTGCGCACAGCCGAATAAACTTCGTAGTGTAGCTCGTTTAAATACATCACTTACACGGCTGTGTGATACCTCAAATATAGTGTATTTTATCTGTACTTATTCAGCACAATTTGACGATTACAACAGTATATTCTTTATTTTATTTTAAGAATGCAAAAATATTATTTATACATTCAAAAACAATACAACGAAACTGTACGACCTGAGAAAAATACTATGCGAGGAGTTTTTATTTTTATTTTTTAGCCAGGAAGTTTTCGTCAAAGGGACAGTTTTAGATAATAGTCTGAATTTAATATTTTATTTGATTTTTTCATATGACGGTTGGTTTTGCAGAAATAATACTAATAAATCAGCGGTACGCTAACTCCATTCTGCGTGCAGAGGGTTGACTGACAGTGGAGTGGGTCTGCGGCCACTCTAAGCTATTTTTCGTACTCGCGTATCAATTATGCTAGATAAAAGAATTATTGTTATTACTAATTATTTAGTAACTAGCATATTGTTTTTATTATATATTATCCACTACCTCAAATGAAATTATAATTTACCGTGTTAAAAACATCCAGACTTGATTATTACAGAGTATTTAGGACTTTTGTGTTGTCACTAATGAACAAGTTTTATAATAACAGTATTCAATATTTCAGATGGGATTTTGAAGTTAAAGTCCACAAATATGTGTTTCTTCCAGTTAGAAAACAGTCCTCTCACCATTATTATTTGCATTTGTTTATAGAAACCTAAAATTTGAACGAACCTTGGATCAAACTCGTATCATTCTTTTATCTTGATTTCGTCATATTGAAGAACTGCAACTTTTTTATGTGTTTCTTTATTTTCCCCGGCTATCTTCAGTATGTGCATCACGTCTTCTAGAAATCCTTGATGTATCACAAGGTTAGAGGCCCGTTTTTTTAGAATTGACATACCTGGTAGTGTATAATGACTTTTTTTTTAAATACACATATGTTCGTTTACCTAAATATCGCAGATTCAAGACAACTGTAGTTTCTTAATTTGTCCAATGAACTTTGCGTTTATTACAAATCAATAAATCCAACAGATTACTTGTAAAAACCACACCTGGTTTTTCTCAAATTTTGATTTTTCAACTAATTCGGGACCTTGGTTCTTTTTCAGAGAAATAAGTCTGCTCCTAAGCCGACGGATTTCCAAAGATTTTCATTCCAACGCACTTTGTTGTTTCCCTAGTTTGGATTTCAATATTTTATTTTATTTTTGTAATTCAAGATATTTCTTAATAATTTAAGTCTCATTCCCATTTGTTTGGTTTGTTTTGTCGCTTAGGGTTTTAGAGACACAATTAACTACACCCTCTTCTTTGGCTTCTTTTCTCTTCGTATCTATAGAAGAGATTATATCACTTACTATTTGTTTCTTCAGTCTATTTTCATGCCTAGCTTTACGGGTGATATTTTCCCCTAAGTGGGTAACCTGGCGGTCGAGGTGTAAAGTATCAGACTTCTGTGCTGGGGGTCCGGAGTTCAATCCTCTGTCCCAGCACATATTTATCTGATTTCCAAACCCTTCCTTCATCTCTGACAAGACGTGTATTAATCACAACTTATGAATGTGTGGAATGTCAGGCCTCCACCGTGGTTCGAATCCCACGTTAAACTGTAGGTCCTCCACTTCGTTTCACAATCACCCTACCATTACACATTAGCATAAGTGCGTATAACCCGAACGGGTAGTAAGACGCGGTGCTAATAAAAAAATTCCCCTTGGATAACATTTTTGGAAACACGACAAGGAGGTGAAATGCTTATTTTGAGGGAGGGAACAACAGACGATTTTAATCTGTTTTTGTTAGACAAGTTTATCAGTTCGTCCTGAAGGTCGCGTTCATAATCATCAGGTAAAAATGTTCTGAGCAAATAGAACACGAATCAGGATTCCATTTTCCATCACGTTTACAATCCATCTCCGTCTGGAACTAAGATATTTAGGGGAGTTAAACACAAGGACAATTAGTTATCTTATGGCTATTATTGCACACGGCAACGATTTCCGGAATTTTCTGGTAGCGATGCAATACTTTTTGTAACACTTTACGGCTCACGTATAAATAATCATTAAGATTACAATAAAAACACAAACATTTATTATTCACAGTGAATTTGTTAGCAAACTTGACATAAATAAGAAGTGAATAACGATTTTGACACTGCGCGACCACGTGTAGCTACTGAACTGAAGCAAACCGGCGTTAGTCAAGTGGAGGTCACGAGCTGACGTCACAGCAGCGCGGCGTGCTCGGAAAAAGCCGACTGCAGGCTGCTACAGGGAACGAGCCAACCTTATATTTTAAAAACCTTGAGCTCATACTATTGTCTCCAAAAATATTTCCCTCTCCTCATGACCCATCCTGTATTTGCCAACTCTGGTAAGAAATATAATATTTACTTGCACAAAGAATTGCGTTTCAAACGAACCTATAAAGCCGCCATCTCAATTATATCACAACAAATAATTTAGTTTAAAATGCTCCTACATCAACGCTGTCTCATCTCTAACCCAACAAATAAGTTAATTGCAAACTCTGACAACAAAAACTTGAGTTTCAAACGACAACAAACACTATAATTACTTGTACAAATAACGCAGTTACATTTCAAACACAGCAAATAAAATAGTTTTACTGAGTTGAATAGATCTCACTGTGTTTTCGGATGCGATTAAAATCATAGCGCCTATTATGTAGTAGTACGTTGTAGGGTGTGGGAGTAGTCAGCCCCAATTCATATCGTGGTAGTGAGCTGCCCTTTTACCCTGCTAAATGTGTTAGTAGTGTGTGGGTTCGATAAAATTAAATATTAAGGAAGAATTTGTGTTGTAGGTGAACTGGAGGCCACGTTTGTGCTGCTTATACTTACAATACCACTCACACGATGATAAACCCTATCCCCACAACCCTGTCTGTGTTGGTGGCTGTGCTAGGACCATTGACGGCACCCCAACCCTCATCAGAGACTAATGATGATTATAATACACCCTGCTGATCCCAGGAACAGTGCCTGTGGCAGGACCAACGATGGAACTGCAACTCACCTCACCAGAGTCTAGTGGTCTGGTATCACAGGTAGGGGGAAGTTTGTCAAATGGTATCTCTCTTCGTATCGTAGAGGAGAGAATTAAACATTTGCGACGCTTCTTTTTTACTGGTTGATAAATTACCTTACAACTTGGTACCCCAGCAAGCGATCGTGACACATTAAGCTGCCTTGAAGAACAAATTACTGCTTTGGTCGACAGGTTGCAAGACCATGATGTCAGTGTCGATGACAACGCTACCATGTTTTATTTGTAAAAACTGCGGGGGGTGATTCATTAACCAAACGTGTTACGACAACCATTAAAGTCCTGGTTATTGCAGGAGTAACATATCAATCTACGATATCAAAAAGGTTTGCGAGGCTTATGGACAATTTTTCAGTTAGGAAAGAACGGAATATTCTCACAGGTACTACGAAACTTTTTGTAGAGTATGTGAGAAAAATCTTCTTTATGTTAATTTATATTATATGAAGCAGCCCCCAAATAAACCAACCTTGAAAAAGAGCAAGTTCATGTTTGTGTTATACAATTTTGAATGCAGGCAAAAACTTTTCTACAGGGTGAAATCGGCACGAATGTGCATGGACCTAACCTGTGTTGTGCAAACGTGTTGCAAGACATGCCTTCATGTTGCTGGGAATGACCATCATTACGCTGATTGTGGGAATGATAGGACGCTCATATTCAATAGAGATGCCATAATGACTCAATTTTTTTATTCTTATGTAGAGAAAATTAAATCAACCAAATTTAAGGACGTCACCCTTCTAGCTCATAATATAAAGGGGTAAGATGGCAATTTTCTTTCAAAACATATGCTGGAGGTGAAAAAATAGATTCCAAAGCTCATTATGAACTGTGGGAAAATTATATCCATGCATTACCGCCCGCTTCATTTTATTGACTCGCTAAAATTCTACCAATTGCTTTGTGCAGTATGCCCAAGACATTCGGCTTAGACGATCCCTTGGCCAAGGGGTATTTCCCCCATTTTTTCAACCAGAAAGAAAACGTGAAGTACAGGGGTCTCTTGTCGCCAAAGGAGGACTATGGCATCGGTGAAATGTTGGTCGAGACAAGTGAGAACTTTGAGGGGTGGTCAAAAAAAATTTCGTTTTAGATTCAGAACTTGAGTTGGAATTGTATTCTGTGAAAGATGTAAAGATTCTGTGGAGGACCTTTATCAAGTTTTGAAACATGCTCATAGTAAAGGCTAGAGTGAGTCCTTTCAGAGAGGTGTGTGCGATCGTTCGAGTCAGCTTAAGGAAGACACCGTGGGTATTGTCCCTAAGGTGACTACCGATGTATGTCGCCTTGCTGAGAGGCGAATCAGCACAAAGTCTCTATCCTTTATGCGGGCAACGGTCGTGAGGAATATGTACTGGAGCGTCGTGTAGAAGGCA
>CABFOV010002649.1:36359-47667 GCA_902141375.1 Timema poppense
TGTAGAAGGCATGGTTAAAGTTGGGGATACCAGCACCACCTCCCGGTTTTGGAGATGTTATTGACACGGATGCCCTATGTGATATCCTGACAAGACCATTACCCATCCAAAATAGCCACCACCATGGACCAACTATGGCTTGCGTGGAAAACTTTAAGAATGCTGGATACACGGCCGTAAAAATATGGGAGTGCATGTTTAATGAGATGAAATGCACCAACAATGATTTGAGGCAATTTGTGCTATAGCATAAAGCTTATAGCAAGGAGCCCTTAAGTCCCCGAGATGCATTATTTGATGGACGCACAAACTGTATCAAGCTTTTCCACCAAGCAAACCATTCTCATGGAGAGACAATCAAGTACTTGGACGTGTGTTCATTATATTATTACATTTGTAAGTAAAAAAAAATATCCCGTCGGCCACCCAATTATTCATTTAGAACCAAATTGTCCATCCATAGATCAAGTTGAAGGCATCGCCTCCAAGTAATTTATTCATGCCCGTATTGCCGACAAACTCATGTTTATTCTGTGCCATAAATGAAGGAAAGAGGAAATTCAAGACAAATGTTGGCATGACAAGAAAGCTCGTTGGTTGACAGGCATCTGGGTGATTGATTATATCCGTAAAGCCGTTGAGAAGGGCTACACCGTTGAAGCAATGCACGAAGTTGTAGTAAAATATATCTTCCTACGACTGTCAGACACGTTCTGGCGGCTTATTTCACTGGTATATTGATGCTTTTATAAATATTAAACAAGAAGTCACCGGATGGCCAGAATGGTGCACCTCTCAAGAGAAGAAATTAGCTTACATTCAAAATTACGAGTAAAGGGAAGGGGTAAAACTGTATTTCAATTTTGTGTGTAGAAACCCTGGTCTCCACACAATGGATAAACTAATTTTGAATTCTTTATAGGGAAAGTTTGGGCAAAGACCCAATATACCATACGTAGCCGTTTACAACGACTATTACAAGTACAAGTACCTTATGGACCCATACACCCACGTGGACAGTGTCATAGACGTCAATAATGAGGTTATTTTCCTCAATTACAAGGATGCACGTGATGCAATGCATCCTAACACTAACACGAGTGTGAGGGTGGCATGCTATACGACTGCTATGGCTAGTTTGCATCTAGACATCATCATCGAGGATTTGGTAGACCACGTTCTGTTTCACAATACCGACAGCGTTTTATTCACAGACTGTCCCGGCAATTGGAGTCCAACAACCGGAAACTTTTTGGATTACCTCACGGATGAGCTTCTATATTAAGGCCCGGGAAACTACATTAGTACCTTTGTATCTGGTGGTCCCAAACAGTACGCATACCATGTTTTCGTTGGTGGAGATCCCACGAAAACCAAAATGGTATGCAAGGTTCGTAGGATTACTATAAACTATGGCAACATGAAATATGTTATTTAGACGTCTTGCAGGAGATGGTCATTGAAAAGGTTACTGAAAGGCTCAGACAGATTCAACATAAAATTATAAGAAAAGGTCTGGATACTGTATTTACGGTCTCACAAACTAGTTTCGGCCCGTGTACACCAAACGGTGACTTATTAATAATTACACTCGCAGTTTGAGCGAAGTCCTTGCAAACGCTATAGCCACAGCTGAGAGGTAATCATTTAGACACGTTTAATGATAACTTTTTAATACAAATTGCACAAACATGCCACTGTTCAAAGACTAGACTTTACTTTTTCATGTATAAAAACGCACAAATTTTGTTGTTTTATTTTATGCACCCGGAATAGTTGTTTTTTTAATTTATCTGCCAGCGCACACTTTCAACTAACTGATTACTATTTATGTAGCTGATTATTATATTTGTCCAAGCTAATATATTTTTCTAAGTTTTTCTAGTACCGAGGCCACTATTCCCTCACTGAATATTTTAAAATTTGTAAATAAATATTCCAAAACTATGATGTATCTGTTTTAACGTCAACACCCAATCTCCCTAGATAATCACCTAATTTTCATAAACTTTGAAATCTATATCATCATTAGCTACTTATGATTTTGTTTTAAAATATATATCATTATTAATAACTGTTTTAGTATTAATAACTAAGAATACTGTATATATACAATTTTAATATTTTAACATTTTAATCTACGCCATTGTGGTCACATAAGATTCCCCTGGAAATTTTACTGAAGGTTCAATAACTATGGCTCGGATAATGAGAGACCAAATCTTGGGTTTGATTCCTGACCTCACATAATTTACACTGGTATGAGCAAAATGTTTTTGTTGGTATCTGACTAAGCGTTAGTCTTACCTTGTGTGGGTACCTATCTATGGGACTATATCTGTCGGTGTTCGAGTCCTATTTAAACATTATTAACTCACATGGGTTTTTATTAATAATTGCTATATACACTTTGAAATGTATATCACAATAATTGACTGCGGAGTTACATCTTAATTATGTACCCGGATGGCAAGGGTTTATTTACCTTTTTGATAACGATTATGTAAACCTCCGGAAAACATTTTTGGAAGTGTGGCTGTATGAAGAAACTCCCGGAAGACACCCGTGACGTAGTTCCGGGCTACTAAAGTAGTGATGGGTCGAACCAGCTCTTTGGCACGAGCTAGTTCACAGAGGCTAGCTCACTCAAAGGAGTCGTTCCCGAAGAGTCGTTCAAAAGAGGCATATCGTTCATTGTTTGGCTCGCTCCCTGAAAGAGCGCGTATGCTGCTCAGCTCTTTTTCTCAGAGCTACCGGTGGAGCAAGCGAGTCATCTATCTTCCCCTCCTACTGCTGATTACGCATTCTTTGTGTGGTCTATCCCCAAACAATTTGCTTTTGATTGTTTTATCGCGCGCGTTTCATACTACCGGATTATTATCGTAATTTTATTTGTATTTTGGATATCTCTTAATTTTAGACTTGATTTTTTAACTATTTTGGTTTAATGTTGATGTTTATTGATGTTAGTGCTAAATTTTAGATAATAATTCAAACTATTATGTGTATTTGTGTCGGTAAAATTTTGAATGTGGTTAAGCATTTATCATTTTAAGTAGACTGTGAATGTGTTTTGGTCATAATGGCCACACAATAAAGACCTCGCAGAACCAGTAGAATTTGGACTTATTTTACGGAACAAAACGAACGTTTAGCGGAATGTAATTTGTGTTTTAAATACATCATTTCTTTTAAAGGAGAAAGTACTTTTAATCTATCCCGTCATTTACGCTCGGTACACCCCACAGCCGTATTGCCTATAGAACGGTCTACACCAGCCTCCAACCTTCTAGCTAGTGAAACTCATGACACTAATTTTTACGATCCTTCAAAAATTATGTTGATCAATTCAATTAACAATAAGGAACAATCACAGCAAACAGCACCTATTATACCAGCTTCAACCTCGCTTTTAAACTTACCTGGAATACATGAGTTTACTCAAAGTATGATTAGTACCTATTTTCATAAACCTCTGTCTGGAAAAAAAATTAAATAGACTTTACACTCGTAGAGACATTAGTTAAAAATTATCTTCCTCTTCAAATTGTAGAAAGCCCTCATTTCCTAAAAATTGTGTACAAGCTAAATAATTCTTACCAAATGCCAAGCCGCAAAATATTTTCAAACGTCCTAGTGCCTCAACTATATAATATGACAAGGGAGAAAGTAAAAAAAAAATACCCGAGTACTACAAGCGATATCACAATCACGACGGACAACTGGACATCACTTAGTAATGAGAGCTACATTTCAATTACGGCTCATTACACCTGTATTAGTAATACCATGGAACTTAAATCTTCTCTTTTGGACTGTTTTAGATATGATAACAAACACACAACCCTAAATCTGTCTAACGAACTGTAATGAGCTACTAGTTAATGGTGTATTGAAGGAAAGGATATTGTTGTGGATGGTGATAATGCGGCCAACATTGTTGCAGCAATACGATTGACCGAGTGGAAATACGTCCCATACTTTGCACACAATCTTAATCTTATTATGCAGTATGGTTTACAAGAGATAAAGGTTCTTCAAACCAAAATAAAAACAGTGGTCATGTTTTTCAAAAGAAATCCCCAAGCAAGCGGCTGACTGAAAGAAATGCAACAGCAATTGGAAGATTCCACACTAAAACTTAAACAAGACGTTGCCACACGCTGGAACTCAACCTACGACATGTTTAATCGCATCATCGAAGTGGGAAATTTTTTGATGTCAACTAAAGCCATCAACTATTCTGAACTTAACAACATTAAAAATGAGGACGTTGCTATCACAAGGCAGGTGTGTGAGCTATTAAAAGTTTTCAAAGACTGCACTGAAGAAATGAGCAGAGAAAAGCAAGTTACTGCTTCCAAAATAATCTTGCATAGCCAGGCCCTGAAAAAGTGGTGCAATAAATTTATTAACTGATCTGTTGTAGAAAATTACGTGAAGGAAATGACCATCAAACTGTTGGGAGCTCTAAACAAACGTTTAAAGGCCTTCAAGAGAAAAAAGTGTTTGCTGAAGCTACAGTTTTGGGTCGGTTCAAGCGCCATGGATTTTCTGACCCTCATAATTTTGAAAGGGTAAAAAATGCCATAATTAATCAAGTGTGTGAGAGAGATATAATTGGAGGGACGACGCCTGTAGCTCCACTCCCTGTCATTCCAGAACAAAGTTCATCAAGTGTTTTGGATGAATTTGATAAGAACGTTTCTAATTTGGTAAGGAACTCGCTTAGTTGGTGGTTTGAAAGACGTTATGTTTACCCTAAACTTTTTGAGCTAGCAAAAAAAAATATATTGTTGGAACCTCTGTCCTCTCTGAGAGGGTATTTTTTTAAAAGCAGAACAAATAATAACGGAAGGATTTTATTCTTAAACGGAAATTTGTACAAATTCCAGATAAGTTTAAAAGTTAAAAAAACAAGGTTTTTTTACATTGTGCTTATTATAAAACTTTTTTTAAATATCATCGTTATTTTTTCCTATGGTGGCTTACTGTAAAATGATTATTGATATATTTTTCGATTTGGTTACTATTTGTATTTTATATAAATATACCTATTGCCTATATTATAATTAGTGACTTTTCTGGCTGCCAGATCTTCCATCTTATGATGGTCACAGCTTGAGATACAATGAGGTTTGTTAGTTATTGCTGACATTCTTTTACTAGAAACAATGCCGCTGTTTGTCTCTGCAAGTGAGAGTCAAATTGTAGAGTCGGCATTATCCTTCAGGCAGCTGAGCTGGTTTCTGCAGAAGCTCTTTGTTCTTTCTTCTTCAAGCCCTGGCTCAAGGAGGGGTGAGTACAAACTTTATTGGTCAGTGCAGTCAGTGTGTCATGGCAGTGTAAACTATCCGCCCACGATGCGTGAGTCACTCGTTCACAGCTCTCATTCATGAGTCGTTCACTTTGAATGACTCGCTCACGAACCCCATCACTATCTAAAGCAAACTACGTAAATTAATAGTCCGAGTGGGTGGGACAAATGCCATGTAGACTACTATACTGATATTATGTTTAGTATCTAGTATACATAAAATATAGTATAGGAATGTGATTTTTTTCTAGTTATTTGAAAAACAACAACTCAATTATAAACTAATAATTTACATTTTTTTTTAAATATTGGCTACACAAATATTTTTATTGTTTGTTATGCAATAAACAAAGGGTTTAGTTTTATTTACCCGTTCCTTCACCCCCAGAATCGATCCAGACTACCCTAAACTTGTGGACGGCAACTTTAATTACTAAGCCACGGTGAGTCACAATTAATATAAATCATTATCGGTGAGCACGCGGACTAAAAATCTAGTTTGCAAATGACGGGATTTGAGTACCGGCCAAGTGTGCTGAGGTTGGTTTATCCTAAATGGTGTTCTTAGGAGAGCACATTTCTTCTATATTCTTCTTTCCTCCTCACTACCCCATAGTGTAAATATGAGAATAGCCCGGACGAACAGGTAGTAAGACATAAAAAAATATATGCATAGTAACAACAGGAAAAAAATAGATTCCCACCCTTTTAATTTTAAATACAAGAGTCAAAAGGGAGATAGGTCTATTTATTGAATTAATTTAAGAACAGGTTGTGTATTTAAAAAAATGCTCATCACTTCTTTCTAAAAAGTTGCTCTGTTTGAAACTTGCACATTTTTAGAGAAACTAGTTATATCATATATAGTGAAAACTCGAGATATCATTCTCAGAATTCATCATTTAATTTCTATGGTCCCTGAACAAATCCTGTTCAAACTATGGAAATAAAACCCGCATCAATTGTTCCTTGAGTTATCGTTTTCCCACATCTAATGGTCAGAATTTTTTGTCCCACAGAAAATTAATTCACGTTTGATGGTGCAATAAAGAGAAAAATAATTCCCTTTGTAGAAAGTTGTCCTGATTATTCTTCAGACACCCTTTGTGAGGACTGTAAATATGATATTTACTCCCTATCTGCACCATTGTCATACAGCCTTTTGATATGGGTGTGATCAAGTGTTTCAATCAGGTGTACAGAAAGCAGCTAGCGCAGAGGGCTATATTATGTTTGATGAACAAAGGGAAAGGGGTTCAACTCAATATAGACATCCTACGGGCCATTCCCTCTATTGTTTCAGCGTGGCAACAAGTGATCCAGTTTACAATCTAAAACAGTTTTGTAAAGTGTGGCTACATGAAGAGGAGTGAAAAAGTGTAAGACATAACAGAGATAGACGTAAGTGGTAAGGATGACGGCACAGCAGCCCAGATGATGATTGGGTTCAGCTGGGGGAAAAGCACCCCTGACATGAATTTTGATGCACACATGTCTGTGGATAAGGAGCTCGCCCAATGTGGTGTACTGTGTGTGGTGAGTTGGGAAGTGCAAGTTGCGTGGCAAGGTGGTGGTGGTGGGGATTATGACAATGAGGCTGAAGCCAAACCAACGCAGAATTTTATAGAAGCACATGGTGTTTTTGAGTATTTATGTTCATGTGTGTTCACAACATCGTTGAAAGACACCAAGCAAATATTGTTAAATTTGGTAAAAAATCAGCTGACCTCGGCCGGATTTGAGTATGCCAATTTCAGGTTGTGAGGCAAGCACTTTATCCCAAGACCATCAAGGGCCCAGAAAAAGTTTAAAGTTGGTAAAATACAGTGGTGTTGCGTCACGTCACGTGTTCTTAGGGTAAACAAAGTTAGTTCAAATCGTAGCTGTGAATGTTAGCATCACTTAATAGAATACTCAATGACCAGGTATCAACAAAAACATAATCTTATGTGAAGTATAGAAAGCAGAATCAATGTATATGATTTGTAAAATGGGGACCTGGCAGGTGAGACCTTATCACAGGCAGTTTAAACAAGCTCTGCATGCCTTGGAATTATTCCACAGCGCTAATTTGGTAAAATAGTTGTGTTTGTCCTCAGCTGGTTTTCATTTCACCTGCAGGGGAAATATTTTCTCATTGAGCTACCCCAAAATTTCTATGATGTACCTCAAACACCACTACCACAATACAAAATGATTGTGATATCATTATTAGTGTTCACATAGTAAACGTGTTGTTTATTATGACGGTTTTCCACCAGACCTACACATTTTCAACTAAATTGTGTTTCTGAGAATCGAAACAAGTTTTAGTTTTTGGAAACAAAACATAAATTGTTACCCAAAATGACTGGAAATTAGTTCAACTTTGGTTTAGTTTCAGATCATTTCCCGGACATGAACAGTAACAACAATTGTGTCATATTTCTTATATATGTTTTATGTAATAAATAAAATGAAGTTGTCCTGTTTGGTCTAACTACTACTATTTCCTGAGGAAGATGCTATAATAGCATCAAAATATTGAAGTTTTTGTAAATATGTGTTAAGTGTTTTTACTTTTATTTGTGCTCTATTATTTTCCTACTATTATCTCAGTTTATTTATTACAAATTGTTTTTGTAATCTATATGTGAGGGCAGTGGGGCAGTGGTGGTGGAACCGATTGGGCGGGGAGCATTCCTCCTTCGGAAATAATATGCCTCCCATTCTATATGTATTTCAAATCCTTAATACAATCCAATATGAAGTTTAAATATAGCCTTAAATCAAACTGAAAATGACTTCTTGATGCATTCAACTAAAAAAAAATTACAAAAATTACCACTTCGAATAGCTTTTATGGCCATCCAAATTTCAAAAATGTCTAGAGGACCCTTCCAAATATATTCTATGGATGAATATAATTTTGAAGAATTTTCACATGAGGACCACTCCAAACAGTTTCAAAGAGCTTTAAATTTTCAAAAATTGGTCAGTGAGACTTTTTTTTATCACTGTGTGTTACTTAGACCACTTCAAATAGGCACCTAATTTTCGAGAAAAAATTCAGGTGAAGAGAAATCTAAATAGCTTCTAGAGGCATCCATATTTTTTAAAAAAATGGGTAAGGACTATTTAAAATAGTTTATAGAGTCAGCCACCCAAATTTCATAAACTTCCTGAAGAAAGACTTCTTCAAATAGCTTCTAGAAGACAATATTACTTTTATTCAAGAGCTTAAAAATGTAAAGATTAAAATTAATAAACATGATGTACAAATAATTATCATTATCGTTTCTATCCACCTTTCCTATACCTTCTTCCAAATATAATAAAATTACCTCATAAAGAGAAAAAAGGTTTTCCTTATTGAGTTATATCATTGTTTATTTAATGTTGGTAATGTCTTACTGTGAATAATTTATCAATTGAACTTTGCTATATTTATGTATGTTACATGAATATCACGTTATATAATAGTTCGGTATCCAGAGTTTTGTTTAACCGCGGTAGATCTAGGAACACATTACCCGCAAGTATGGGGGTCTTACTTTATGCAGAAAACACATCACACATATTTGCATCAAGAGTGTATATTACCTTGATCTGGTTGTTTACAATGGCTTTCATTTGCTTTTGCATTGTGCTAGCATATACAGTGGATATAGTAATATTTCTGTAATATAACAGCACTTTTTGAGTGTTTTAGCTACTAAATCACATGAGGTAACTAGACACATTGGTTCAGTAGAAAAAGGTTTCGGTATTATTATGGACAAGGCTGTGGATCACTTTTATTTATTATGATTAGTTTGAATATGTTTATGTTTAGTTTTGCAAGCAGTTATTAAAATTTATACCATGAATTTTTCATTCAATCTTAAAACCTACTTTTAGAATGCATTTATATTTGTACAAAAAATTCTTGATTAAAAATACACAGTTATAATAGTTGTATTTAACCTAAGTTTTTAATTTTAACTTACTGATCAAATTGCCATAAGTTTCTAATTTTATCATAAAATTATTTTTTATTGGAATAAATGGGAAGGTTAAGTATGGATTAAAATTATAAATTTGAAAAATAAATACAAGCCTAAATTGGGAAAGTATTTTAAAATTTGTTCCTGTTTCCTGTCTCGATCCCGCAGCAAATGGTTATTTCTTGCTCAAAAATGTCATTCTCGCAGAGGCTTAAAAAATCTATTTTTGTTGCTATGCATTTTGCTTTGTAAAATTTTAAAGAAAATAACCCAAATTATCGTCAAGATCGGCACAAAATTATCAGCATCAGCCTAATTAGAAAAAGGCTGATTGGCCCAGCCCTATTTTTAGATATAAAATCATCTAAACACTAAGATTCACAAAGCAATGAATTTCAAGAAAAATAATATTGTCGCTTCAGGGGCACGAGCAAGTGAACCCTAAGTATTGAGCCTCACTACCCAGGGCTCTAATGACAATCTAGATCCTGTAACATTATAAGGTAAAAGAAATTCTAAGAATTTTAATGAGAATAAATAAATTTGTTACACAATATGGATTCATGACACCACAACATTTTTAGCTTACATTTCAATATGCCATCTGTACATTTCACAAACTTCTATAAAAGTTTAGAAGAGAGTAAACAGTAAGTTATCCATCACAAAACATACAATATAGCCTTATACAACAAGCTCAAATTCGCTGACCCTATAAATCTGTCAAGTTCAAACCCAAAATTCTATTAAAGGCTCAAGACTCAAGTTTTAAATTAAAGTACTCACATACCCCTAGTTTTAATTTATTATTTTATAAGCTTTTTCATCAGCTCTACAGTTTATAAATGAGTTCAGCCAACTACATGACCAATGTGCTCAGGAAGTGATACTGTGAGTGTATAAAGAAAGTAACGTGTCCAACACATCACCATTATAGCCAGTCAACTCCGGCTGACCGTTCTTATAGCCACATGTATCGAACAATGCTACTCTCGGCTGGGACCAGAGGATGTTCCTTAGTTCAGTACCAACGCCCAATGTGTTCAGCTGCAGGATTACAAAGTGAAACAAACGCCCGTCAGTGTGGCAACACTGCACACACACAGGGTGGGGTAGATCTTCCACTCCAGCCTAAAAAGTACATACAATTTATATTTTGTTGTATGTAGAATTTAATGTTTATAGCATTATTCATATATATATACACATTTAACTAGTGCCATTTAACAACAGTCCATATTAGTAACACGAGACTTTACTGACCTTTAACAGATCTCTCTTCTTATCTACTAAGGGAGTTTCATGTTGCTGGTGAAATAAAGTGTTTAGATGTGTTTAGGTTTGTGTTAATGGGTTGTATCAACAAATTCTACCACAGCAGTAACCATTTTCAAAAACTTAGACCCCTTATAAGCCCGCAATGCCACACCACAGTTTGTTACAGCCCCTCGCGACTGTGATCAGATTCCTAACTTTATCCAAGTGTCCCGCCAGTAGAGGCCCATAGTAGAACTAACTCAAGCATGGAGCCACCGTGACTGGCCATTCGACTTTTCTCATGAAGTAAGCTTCACAAGTGATGGAAGGAATTAGGTAGAATAGCCTAATTAGTTATAATCAAGTGTAGTCCCATGTATATAAATTCCCTTCCCTTCAGTGAACCACCAGTTCACCCCCCTCTTCAACAATATACGCACCTGTCCAGTGGCTCCCCCGCCCGCTTTAGTGAACCATCGGTTCACTGACCCACCCTTTGCAGATTAAGCGCTCTTTTAGAAGCTCCCTGAAATAGATCACTCAAAGAACCAAACCAACTCCAGGAACTCAAGATAAACCTTTTAAAGACTAAAAGATATTACAGACCAGCAACGAGTTATAAAATACCCCCCCTCACCCCCACCTTCATGCCAAACTCCAAAAGACGTGGAACCCAAGGAGGATCCAAGAAGACTTCCAGAAAAATTCCCTCCAACCAATCATCTCCCAAAAGTTATCAGACATAATTCTCTAAGCCACCTCCGACCCC
>CABFOV010002649.1:47779-80582 GCA_902141375.1 Timema poppense
CCCCCTCACCCTCTCGAGGGAGAAAACATGAATTTGGATTTCACCGAGATTTTCAGACGATCACATAAAGGACACTACCACTACATATGTACCAAGGAATTGGCTCCCAACTAAGATTCTTATACACCTAAGTAGTTATTAAAATTTACAACATGAATTTTTCATTCAATCTTAAAAGCTACTTTTAGAATGCATTTATATTTGTACAAAAAACTCTTGATTAAAAATACACAATCATAATAGTTGCATTTAGCCTAAGTTTTTATTTTTAGCTTACTGATCAAATTACCATAAGTTTCTAATTTCATCATAAATTATTTTTTATTAGATTGAATGGGAAGGTTAAGTTTGGATTAAAATTATAAGCCTAAATTGGAAAATTATTTTAAAATTTGTTCCAATTTCCCATTGCGATCCTGCAGCAAATGGTTATTTCTTGTCCAAAAATGTCACAAAGTCAAAATGTCATTCTCACAGAGGCCTAAAAAAAATCTAATTTTTTTTTGCTATGTATATTGTCTTTGTAAAATTTAAAGAAAATAAACCAAATGATCATCAAGAGCAGCAACACATTATCAGCATCAGCCTAATTAAAAAATGGCTGACTGGTCCAGCCGTACTTTAAGATATAAAATCATCTAAACACTAAGATTCACAAAGCAATGAATCTCAAGAAAAATATCAACAGAGGTTACAACAGGTTTTCCCATACTTCAATTCTTCAGCACTATACAAAATATATTCACAGAGCCTCCAAGAGTAACCTATGAACAACCAAACAATCTGCACAGTCATCCTCATCATAAACTGTTTCCAGTTTGTGCCTTGGTCAGTTAGTAAAATGTCCCCAACTTCCTCTATCCATCTTTAATTAATCCCATTCTTCTCCTCTCACTTGCATACTTTCTGTTATGCACTTCGCCCACCTCTTTCTTGGTCTCCCTTGCGATCTATTCCCTACACACTTCATCTCCATCATTCTCAATGGTATTCTGTCTTTATCAATCCTCATTACATGACCATACCATCTAAGTCTTGCTTCATCTACTATCTCATGTACTCCCTGTATCCCCAATTTTTTGCAGATAGCTTCATTCCTAATCCTGTTTCTCCTCATGACAGCTAACATGTGCCTCACAAACTTCATTCCCTGGCTTTCACTTTCCTAGTATCTCTTACTTTCAATGTCAATGTTTCTGCTGTGTATGTGACTATGGGTACAAAGTACACCCTACATAGCACTTTCTTACATTCAAGGGCACTTATCTTCTCCATAACAGGTCCCTTACACACATATAAAACTCCACATACAGTAAAAATGTCATACCCAGTCAACCCTAGTTAGCATTGATTTCTGGTTACTCACCTCTTTAACAAGTTGTTTTATAGTAATTCAAGAGCTTGAGAGTAGCTAATATCGATGATGACTTATTGTATTTATTTTTTATAACTAGGTCTATTGATTTCAGAGTTTAAACAGTGAATATAATATCCCATCTAAATCTACAAGTGTCATGTTTTTGCTAGGGCTCTGTGAGTACTTGGATTTCAAGCTTCGAGCGGAGCTCGTCCTTTGAGCTCGAGATCGAAAGATTTGTAGTCTCGTCATTTTCGACCTTTCACTTGATATACTTAATAATCAATTTTTAAAACACAAGAGTAAGCATAGGCCGTTTAATTTAAATAATATCAGCATTTCTACTTATAATAATAATAATAAATAATATTTAGCACCACGTCTTACTACCCGTTCGGGTTATACGCTTTTTAAGTACTAACTACGCTAATGAATTAGGATTTGGGAAGGTTGAATTAGAGGAAGTGAACCTGCATTTGCGTGGAGGAAGAGTGGAAAACGATTTAGGGAAGAAAAAAAAACAGTTCACCCGACCGAGATTCGAACCTCGATCTCCCTGTCCTCAGAAGTCGAGCTTAACACGACTAGAGCGTTAGCCAACTACGCCACCGAGGCGGGTTTTCTACTTATAAATCATTCGGTTACTAACGAATTGTTAAAATTAATCTCAATTTTCACAGCAATAATGTAATATAGCTTTTAAACTACTTTCGACCAGTAAATTTATTCAATATTCAAGTTGTTCAATTGTATTGCCCTGACAAAGCAATAGTAATAAAAATAGCTTAATTGATTACTAAATAATTGAATGATTCTTTTTACTATTTTTACCTGCTCTCTTTCTAAAAAAAAAAATTATGTTAAATTAAAAATGTAATATCAAGAATATGTTATTATAATGAATGTTTTCAAACTTAAGATATTTAAAACTTGTATTAATTAATAAGTTTAGCTACAAAACTAACACTATTTTAGTTACTATTTAGTTATTTCTATAAGGAATACCTCTTTTTGCTTTATGAGGCAATTATATTATATTTGGAAGAAGGTATAGGAAAGGTGGATAGAAACAAATAAAAGGGACGAACACAATATGGCTTTTACAATGAAAAGAAGAACACAGTTCACACTTTACATTGCTAGCAATATTATTTTTAATTTTAAAGTATGAGCATCAACATTTATTAGCATTTTAAATTGAATGAAATAAATTTCTCAATAAGAGAATGTCTAGCAAGAGCCCATACAATGCACATGTGCAACTGCACATAGAGAGGAAATGGAGCAGAAGACGTGCTCATGCACGATTACACTAAGGAATAATAAATGATATATGAAACACTTCACATTTCCAACTGTTTATGATTCTTACACTTTCTTATAGGGTCAATTAAGTTACCGAAGGATATAATGAGGAAATATTAGCTTATTAAAATGTAAATTTTATCAACTTTTTAACAAGACAGTGTAGAAACACACAATAACATTTTAGAAAACATTCTAAAATAATCTTACGTAAGGAGTGTTGATAGATTAAAACTAAAGACTTAGATAGTGATTGATAATAAAGATTAATGAGAAAGAAAAGGCTAAAAAGTTAAATTAAAGGAAATTGAAATTAATGCGTTAAAATCATTTTAATAAGAATCTTAGGTTAAATAAAAACACATAAAATAATATGAGTAAAAGGGGGCTAGTGAAATGAATTACAAATATATGGTTGACAATATTTATAAATAAACCTGCAAGTCAAGAATCTAACAAAACAATAGGTGTAATATGGTAATAACAATTAGAATGAAATTTGGCTTAATTAAAAATAATAAGATAAGTATAAACAATTAATACAGTTTAAAAAAAGGAGTTAAATATAAAGTAGAATAAGAGCATAAGTAAAATAATTATATGAAATATAACGTGATTGAAAAACGTAGTTACGAGATGGTCAAACAATATTAATTGATATAAGTGGAACAAAGTAGCAGAATAATAAAGTGAAAGTTACAATTCAAATCATTAACATACATTGAGTGAGATTATCTAAGTCTTTTTTGGAAGAATTGACGTCCCTCACTCCTTTTATTTTATATGTTTTTATTTAACCTAAGATTCTTATTAAAATGATTTTAACGCATTAATTTCACTTTCCTTTAATTTAACTTTTTAGCCTTTTCTTTCTCATTAATCTTTATTATCAATCACTATCTAAGTCTTTAGTTTTAACACTACAATAATGTAAAGTGATAGTGAAAGAGGTCAACCTGAAAGGATAGTTAGGTTAGGCCTAGATATAAACAAACACACTTCTCTATTTCTTCTTACACTTACACTTCCACTTCCCACTTCTTCAAACTTGCACAGTTGGCTTCCTTCACTATAAATTATTTTATATTATTGTGCAGTGTTTCTATACCGTCTTATTATACATTTCCAAACCATCATGCAACTATTCAGTTTATTACTTATTTTTATAACTGTTAGTGTAATTTTAATATCCTTCAAGACATGAGTTTTGAAACAATTTTAATTATTTCTTCTATTAGGCCCTATATTTTTATTTGAGTGTTGTTCTTATTTTTAAATTGTTTTTTTTAAATTATTCATAATTTAAAACTCGATATTTACATTTCTTAAATTTTTTTTAAAAGTATTTATATTTATAAAAATGAGTGTCATTCATATTTTAAGATTATGTGTTTTAGTATGTTTTTTAAAATCTCAAATCTTAAACCCCTAATCCCTAATTAAGTTTTTAAGCTACTAAAAATATCTAAAGAAATGGTAATTTTTAGTCCAATGGTTGTACATACCCCAAATTGAGCCCTAGCGTAAGCAGCTGCCACAATGAATGAGCCTACAAGAGACCTCCCGAGCCACTGTTGCTCTGTCACTGGTGTTTCATATAGATTGTAAACCTCTGACTGGTTACCATGGAGCACAAGAGTATGAGGAGCCCAGTTGCCAGTGGCTGTGCAGCACACAAGGAAGTTGTCAGAAACAAAATAAAGACTATTCAAAGTTATAGCTCTCAAGTGTTAAACCATTTTCCTGAAATCCATCTTTCATGTCTAACTAGTGACCTTGATTCATTTGAAATAAAATGGTTCAATTTCATTAAATAAAAAATAAAATTTTGCTAGGAAAATTCAATAAAATATCATGAATATTTTTTGGTTAAAAATGGTAATAAATCATACGAGGGGTGATTTTTAAGTAAGGACCATTTTGCACTAAATTGGGAACTACTATATTTATCTCACGATATGACAAATGTTTAAATAACAGAAACTAATTTGTAGCTGAAGGTGTGAGTGTATATATATATATATATATATCTCGTGAGATATATATATTATTATTATTATTTAGCACCGCGTCTTACTACCCGTTCGGCTTATACACTTGTAAGTACTAATTACGCTAATGGATTGGGAAGCTTGAATTAGAGGAAGTGAACCTGCATTTGCGTGGAGGAAGAGTGGAAAACCATTTAGGAAAAACCACCCCCAGTTCACCCGACCGAGATTCGAACCTCGATCTCCCCGTCCTCGGCGGTCAAGCTCAACATGACTAGCGTGTTAGCCAACTATGCCACCGAGGCGGGTGAGATATATATTGTAGTTCCCAATTTAGTGCAAAATGGTCCTTACTTAAAAATCACCCCTCAAATGATTTATTACCATTTTTAAACAAAAAATATTCACAATATTTTATTGAATTTTCCTAGCAATTGTATTAATATATATATATTTTAGTAAAATTCTACATATCCTCAGCTACGTTTTAACTTAGTTTCGATACAACAAATTTTTAAATAACAACAGGAACTAAGTTGTAGCTGAAGGAACATAGAATTGTATTAATATACTGTTGTTATTTAAACATTTGTCGTATCGTGAGATAAGCTTTTGTAGACCCTCGTCATAGAAGTCTGCCGCCAGCAAGGAAATCCATTCCTGAACCATTGTTTTCACTTCGTCATCGGTATGAAAATGCTTGCCAATGAGAAACCTTTTCAGATGCAAGAAAAGATGGTAGTCACTAAGCGCAAGATCAGGGCTGCAGGGGAGGAGGGTGATCCAATTGCTGCCAGCGAAAAGATTTGATGAGAGCTTGCATTTGAGCACCAGAGTGGGGCCTCACATTGTCATTAAGCAACAACAATCCAGCAGCATTTATTCTGGATTGCGCAGTGAGGTTTCATCAAGGTCAGACAATATGCAGCTGCGTTTATTGTTATCAGCACACATGCGCAAAAGAATGAATGCATGGAATTTCAAACGATATGGGTAAGCATTTACTCACCGAAGACAAAGTGAAAATGACAGTTAAGGAATGGCTTTTCTTGCTATGACGAGGGTTCACAAAAACCTATATCATAATAAGACAAATGTTTAAACAACAACAAAAACTATGTAGAACGGAAGGTATGTAGAATCGAATTTTTAAAAATTACCCAAAAACATTTAGTAGTTCCTATTTTATTGAAAAATGGTCCTTACTTAAAAAAAACACCCCTCGTATTTAAGTTGTATGGTGACACAAATAAAAATTCAAGCAAAATTTGGAGCTACACAAAACAAAGATAGGAGGTTAAAAATATATAATTTTGAACACTTAAACATGTTTCTTTCCCTTATTTTTTATAAATAAATAGTTGCAGCATAATAGCAGGTTCAAACACATATTTTATAAATGTTCTTTGAAAGAGGAAAATATATTTCTTGGACTCGTGGAGCTTTTTTTGGTTATTGTAATGTTGCACTTGAATCAACAAAAACCATCATAATTTGCATTTAGATTAGGATAGTGAAATAATAATTAAAATATATTATTTTGTTGTATTTAGTGCATGTATTATCATTTCAAAAATGATTTAAGAGAACCTTTGATATGTTTTGATAGCCATTTTAATGTTACAAGTGAAAGTTGGTAAAATAATATCTTACAGAATTTTTGTGTCTTTACTTCTAAAGGGTAGTTACAAAACTTATTTTATAAAATTTTCTGACTTTTCCAAGTTTTCAAATAACTTTTTTAAATTTTGCCAATAATGAATGTTACAGTATTTTTGGTGGCACTGAGTAAATGTGATAAAACAAACACTGCGCAACCATTTCAAGTTGGTAGAATGTCATCATAAGCAATGAATTTTGCTAACAAGGAAAAAAACAAAATCTCTCACTTTTGATTTAGTTTTGAAGTGTTAGCCAAGTATCAAAATTCTTTGATTTTTCCTTATTTTTTAATATAACTCCCTAACATTTTCCTATTTTCCCTGAATTCAAAAAATTCCCTTATTTATCCCATTCTTCCATTTTCCTTGCTTGTGGCTACCATGGTCTAGAACACATAAACAAAAGTTGGGAATTTAAGCTATGTAGGGATAAATTAATGGGCTCCCTATATAATGTGTTCATAAAATTATAAACTAAATAACAACTACACAAATGTTTTTATTAATCTGGCGGTGTTTATCACTTACGGTAGATGTCAATGTCTTGATAAAAGTGGTCTGTCTCCAAAGACACAGTAAAATGAGCCTGCCCCAGTCCCGGCAGCTCCATCCCTGATGTGCTATATTGGTCCACCAAGGGAGACAGTGGTGTTTTCGCAACAAGTAGCTGATCAGCTCGTATTCCCAGCTGCACTAAGCTACCCCCCCTATCCATGGTCACTTTTACAGGTGTGTGATTGACCACTGGGCGAGGTGACCCTGAGATGGATGCACACAGCTGGATTAGCCGGTAAGTCAGCAGACGACTGAAAGCCAAATACCATCTCAATACAAACTATATTAGCCTAAGCCAAATATGTGTCTCTTTGCCAGATGCAACATCGGTAATACCACTAAACTACAACCCTCCTTATTCCAAATTTAAATATATTTTATTCTAGTATATATTTTTGTTAGCTTTTAACTAAGTTTTATTCATGCTTTATTTCGAACCAGCAATTTACTGAGCTATACAGTCATGTTTTTCAATTGTGTTTTTCCCTGTCACATGATTGCTTGGTATGAGAACAAAGAAAATATACATGATTCTCTTTTACTTAACAAAATAATAAGACTTGAAAATTGTTGTAGTAATATTGTTTGAATGTAATCAATGGAAGAAATCAGTAAAAATTCATCAATAATTATGAAAAGATTTTGCAAAAAAATAGATTAAGGTTAATAAAAGATTGACTAGTAATTTTGTTGGTGTTGTTCGGAGTGTGGTGGATGTGAACAACAAAGTGAAAGTTATGTTCATGAAGAGATGTACCAAAGAAAACACAGTCTACTATGTTGATGAGAATGACACTCCATTTTCTTGTGATCAAATAGTTGGAGTTCTTCCAACTCCAAAAATGATTCTTAAGGGAAATCGTATTTTTAAAAATTCAAAAAATGTGTTAAATTGTGAATGTTTTGCCAATTTGTAATTAAAAAATTAAAAATGTATAACAATAATAACACTTATATGTTTTTTCAGTTACTAGGCCTATGGACTTTTTGTTTGTGTTATTAACATTTGGTATTGTTGTATCACTGATGTTTTTCAGAATGACACTTTTTGTATTTGAAGAATAAGTAGTATAAAACATATTTCATTGTTAGGTTTTAGTAAAAATGTGCATATAAATTTAGGTGTTACTTTTATTTGGCCAAATTTCACCTTGCAAAGTCCAAATTAACTTGTGCTGTTTTCCCAAATGTCACTTCGGTCAAGTTTGCATCACCTAACTAACTTTTGCATCATTTCACTAATAGCAATATAATCACTTATTTCTAATTAAATCTTAGTAAACAAATAAATATATTATTACCTGTTATTAACACTTGAGCTATTTTAAGCATATAAAAAAAGGTAAATATTTCACTTTATTTTCCTTGTCTTTTGGAAAATTTTACATTACTAACCTGTGATTTTTTATAATTCTCTACTTAAAAGATTGTGATTTCATTAAATTAAGAAAAATGTATTATTGTTTATAATATTGTTAAAAAATATGATATACTTAGCAAAGAATAATATTTTATTTATATTTTTGACATTATAACATATTTATGTGCTTCTTAAATTGCGTTAGCGAAATGATGGATTAGGGTAAAACTACCCAAAAAAATGAAAATTTGTAAAACTAAGCTCTGCTGCTATTATAGCTAACTAACTAACTTCTTTAATAAATTTTGTGTAATCAGGTAATAAATTATACTTTTCATGACATTTATATATTTTTTTATATTTGGATTTACAAATTACCCCTCAATTTGAGAATGACCCTTGTAACAAGTTCTCCTATAAGTTACCTGTTTTCTAACAAGTTGGGAGTGTGTCATTTATTAAAGAATATTTCCCCTCTCCAATAAAAGCTGGATAAGAAAAAAAAAAACTTACGTGCCGCGAATATCTGTGATACCATACACCCGCGGGAAGTTGAATGCCGGACGTTCGGGGTCTTTCAGCTTGGGGAGTTTTTTCTGTTCTGCATCCAGCGCAAGACTTGACAATATCAAACTATAACATTCATATCAATTCCCAAGGAGAGAGTTAGCGGGGAATAATAGCACGGTGTCAAACGTTTTTAAATTAAATGTTTTAGGTTGTGATTCTATTTACGTAATTAGAAATTCAATTTAGAATAGATTTTTAGTAGTTGTGCCAACTAGACTCAAAAAGTTGTTAAAAATGCAAGAATTTTAAGTAGGCATAGGTACTCAAAATGTTCAAGTTGATTTTAAAATGTTGGAATTTAATTAAATTTTACTATATTATTTCAAATAGAACAGTCCTTCAATCTCATCTTTTTCTGTTAAAAAAATATCATTCTAAACAGTTAGGCCTATAGTGAATTTAGTTAAAAAATCTTTATTTATTTGATTTTTTTTTTCTACAAATCATTATTGTTATTAAAAAAATCTATGTTTGTGTTTAATGGATATGAATGGACACTAACATATTACAGAATTCAACTTTAAATAAACCTACTTGTAGTAGGTGATACAAATATTGCTCTGTATCAATTAGAGAGAAATGATTTTTCGCACACCCTACTTGTTAAAGCACTGACTTGTTGACAAGATGGTGATGACGGGCGGAAGCAGTTACTCGAGGCAATGCAGCAGGAAGACCTTGTTCCAACTCCACAGTGTTAGTCAGTACCTTGGCTTGATCCAGTCCCTTCAGTAGTACACTGTGGTTACCAAACATGTGGCACTCCTGCTTGTGGTACAGGGGGTGACACTCATCCCATGGGAGAGGCCTATCTGCCAATCCTACAAACTTCAGTTCTTTTCTGCAACACAAACATATCTAAAAGATAAAACTATGCTGGCCAAAGCTATCAAAGTTCTCTGAACAAAATTAATTACTCTGATACTTTCACACTTTGAAACAATTCAATTTAATATCTAATGAATTTTCCCCTGTTCCCATATACCCACAAAGATACTTCCGATCTTTTGTTTGGATAACTTTGTGTTAATTTACTGTATTTTCTTCGAAAACACAAATTTATAACCTCAGGTGGCAACAAGACCACTTCTATGTTTTTCCTTGTGTAGCCCTACAAAAGGATGTGAGAGCTTTGCTAGGTCTATTATTTCAAATTAGAGGTGAGCATAGTCCACTTTATTTTAAACCAAAAATAAAATCCTCCTTTTACTTTCAAATCTGATTTTAAACAATATGTTAACAGGTTAAAAATACTCATATAGGCTTAGTTATTATTTTTCCAGTTATAGTAGCCCTAAGCTTGTATAAATGTTTAAGATGTGTTTTTTTTTATTACTCAGCACTACCAAAATGCATTATTACCACAAATATACACACCAATAATATGGACATATCAATATTAAGATTTTATTTTAAGGTACCTTGTAATTTACTAGATTGTGCACTTTGGCCCAGTTTCATAGTTATTCAGACTTGGTACGCCTCAAGTGTGGTCATATTTTAAATACAGGATGAGTTTGTTAAATTGGGATTGTTTTTAACTTTAAATATTTTAAGCTTTGTGCACTAGTAAGTCAATATAAGATATGTAATAATTTGGAATCAAATAGCCAAAGCTATTATTTATGCCTTTAGTGAGGATTACTCCTCAAGACATCATATTCTGAAAATTGAAAAATGACACCTGGACACAGGAATCATCCTGTGCCCAGGGTCATTCTTCACTCATATTTTAAGGCAGAGTATATGACGGACGTGCAGAAATCGTCGGCTACAAAAGTCTGATTTTTATTAAGATCATGAGCTATCAGATAATGCAGCCACCTTCAATTTGGTAGTTGGCTTAATGCTGCCACTTGTACTATTATTATAATTGTAAGCATAAATAATAGCTTTGGCTAGTTGATTCTTAATATATAATTTCTTACAATTATAATAATTGTACAAGTGGCAGTATTAAGCCAACTACCGAGTCTAAGGTGGCTGCATTATCTTATAGATCGTGATCTTAATAAAAAAAATCACACATTAATAGCCGACAATTTCCACACATCCATCATAGACACTGCCTTAAAATATTAGTTAAAAATGACCATGACTCTGGGAACGGGATGGTTCCTGGATAGCTCAGTGGTTTGAGCATTGGTGTACTAAGCCAAAGGTCCTGGGTTCGATTCCCGTGTCCAGGTGTCATTTCCCAATTTTCAGAATATTTATTATTTTATTGATAGGTTTATGTGGATGGACCATTATACACGATCTAAGATTGAGGCGCTTCAGGCATGTCTATACAGAGGTAAATGAAAGTTATGACATAGACAAGTACCTTTCTAAGCCTAGAAAACATACAAACAATCTTAAACCCCAACTATTCCCATCACCTCATTATTGGGGCAGTGAACTTATTATTTTTTTCTATTTAACTTATATATTTTGTATTTCTGAGAAATTTTCACCTTTAGTTATTAGAGTGGCAATAGTTTAAACTGTTGCCAGAACTTATTTTATCCAAACAAATTTATTAAAAGAGGTGTTGAAATGTACAAAGAAAACGTAAGTGTTTTGTTACTAAATTTTTAGACTATTATATTACTTTTTTGTTGTTTTAACCTTTATTACAATTCATTTATTTAGACCTTTACTTGAAACACTAATCAATTAACTTTTACACTGTAAATAGTAAAATATATAGTAATGTCCCAATATTGGGGCAGTGGGAATGAATGGATCTGATGGTTTCTAACTTTTTATTTTTTTGCTTTCAGTCTAACCTTAGATGAAATAATCTCAATTTTGGATGATGATGAAAATATATTAGAGAGGCAAAGGTTTTTATGAGTCCTCCTGAAAACCACTCACTTTGTGATAAAGACAATGAAGATGAGGATGTTATCAACCCAGACATCAACCATCTCAGTGGTAATCAACTTCGTGCTACTGCAGAGTTGCACACTAAACACCTTGGAGAGACAGGTATTGTTAGTACAATTATGGGTGAAGAAGATACTCCAAAAGAATGTTTAGAACACAATAAAACATCAAAGAGTGAAAATAGATCTAAAAGAATGAAAATTGGTACTCCTAGCTGAAAGTGGCAAAGTATGGACCTGCCTTGTGCACCGGAACCAAAATGGGAACAGACTGAATGGATTCAAAATATTTATAGTTCCGTAGAGCTCTTTGAAATGTTTTTTGAAGATCAGGTTATAGAACTAATAGCTAACTGTTCAAATAACTATGCTTTTCAGAAAAGCAACATAAAATTCAAGGTAACTGCAAATTATATCAAAGTTTTTATAGGAATACTCTTGTTGAGTGGCTACTGTAGTGTACCAAAGTATCGAATGTATTGGAAAACTTCAAGTGATACACATAATGAAGCAGTCTCAAAAGCAATATCAAGAAATACATTTGAAGATATTTTAAAGTATTTACATTTACATGTATGTGATAACTTAACACTTGATGAGAATGACCAATTTGGTAAAGTTCATCCTCTATGGTTGTTACTAAACCAGAGATGGCTGCATGATTTCCCTAAAGACTAAAATTTATCAATTGATGAAGCACTGGTTCCATATTAAGGTCACCATGGTTCTAAACAACACATCCATTGATAAGCCAATTTGTTTTGGTTATAAAGTGAGGTATCTTTATAATCACTTGGTTATTTAGTTCAAGGGGAGCCATACCAAGGTGCATCAACTGGGAACACAGATCTCGAGCTAGGAGTTGGAGGATCTGTTATTGACTTGGTTGACAAACTTCCAATCGGACAATACAGCAAAAAAAATGTGTGTATATATATATATATATCTGTACGTCTTATAGAGGAACTAAAAAGTAGGGGCCATTACTGCACTGAGACTATTCAATCGAATATAATTGAGAAAGCACCCTTAGAAGAATCTTCTACCTTGAAGAAAGTAAGAGGCTCTTACTCCCAACTGACATATACAAGTAGTGGGATAACTTTTATAAGATACCATGATAACAATATTGTAACTTTTGCTTCTACTCTTCAAGGGGCTAAGCCAATTGGTAAAGCAAGGTGGTGGTACCGAAAAGAAACAAATTCAAATTGACCAGCCTGCTTGTATTATCAACAATAATTGTTACATGGGTGGAGTAGAGTGACTCGATCAAAACATCTTGTCTTACAGAGGGAATATGAGGATATTTCCTTTTAATGTATCTGTAAACAACGCATGACAGCTGTCTCGTTTAGGACCAAAAGGAAGATGCACTTAATTTACCATCCTTTATTCGATACATTGTGCAAACCTATCTGGCAAAGTATAGCATTAGAGTAGCACCAAGACTATCACCATAAACTTTGAAAAAAAGAATGTGTAGTGTCATATGACTTTATGGATTCAATCGTGTGATTGTGAAGAGCATGACACAAGTCCAATATGAGGAATGTCATAAGAACAAAACAGTGAAATGCAAGAAATGCAATGTTGGATGCCATGTTCAATATTCAGAGAAGTTTCATTCTCGCTAAATGACTACTTTTAAAACATGTATCTAGTTTTAAATATTGAATAAGATTGAATTGTATTTTTGATGTATTTTAAAATACAAATAAATCAATTTTATTTTTTAACAGACTATGTGATAAAACATTTTAAAATGCACTGTTAACCTATACCCTCTTTATCCCACTGCCCCATTAATAGGGCATATCATTAATTAAACATGAGATTGTGAAAAAATTACTTGAGGTTAGATTATATTTTTCAGATCCAATTAAAACATTGTATATGAATATTATTAGGTTTTCTAAAAAAAATATATATATATCTGTACGTCTTATAGAGGAACTAAAAAGTAGGGGCCATTACTGCACTGAGACTATTCAATCGAATATAATTGAGAAAGCACCCTTAGAAGAATCTTCTACCTTGAAGAAAGTAAGAGGCTCTTACTCCCAACTGACATATACAAGTAGTGGGATAACTTTTATAAGATACCATGATAACAATATTGTAACTTTTGCTTCTACTCTTCAAGGGGCTAAGCCAATTGGTAAAGCAAGGTGGTGGTACCGAAAAGAAACAAATTCAAATTGACCAGCCTGCTTGTATTATCAACAATAATTGTTACATGGGTGGAGTAGAGTGACTCGATCAAAACATCTTGTCTTACAGAGGGAATATGAGGATATTTCCTTTTAATGTATCTGTAAACAACGCATGACAGCTGTCTCGTTTAGGACCAAAAGGAAGATGCACTTAATTTACCATCCTTTATTCGATACATTGTGCAAACCTATCTGGCAAAGTATAGCATTAGAGTAGCACCAAGACTATCACCATAAACTTTGAAAAAAAGAATGTGTAGTGTCATATGACTTTATGGATTCAATCGTGTGATTGTGAAGAGCATGACACAAGTCCAATATGAGGAATGTCATAAGAACAAAACAGTGAAATGCAAGAAATGCAATGTTGGATGCCATGTTCAATATTCAGAGAAGTTTCATTCTCGCTAAATGACTACTTTTAAAACATGTATCTAGTTTTAAATATTGAATAAGATTGAATTGTATTTTTGATGTATTTTAAAATACAAATAAATCAATTTTATTTTTTAACAGACTATGTGATAAAACATTTTAAAATGCACTGTTAACCTATACCCTCTTTATCCCACTGCCCCATTAATAGGGCATATCATTAATTAAACATGAGATTGTGAAAAAATTACTTGAGGTTAGATTATATTTTTCAGATCCAATTAAAACATTGTATATGAATATTATTAGGTTTTCTAAAAAAAAAAAAGTTCTGGGAATGCATTAATATTTGTAGGCTTATGTAGTAGGTATTCTTGTCTCAATTAATAATTAAAATGCCTTTTTAAAGTATTCACAGTGTGTGTGTCTGTGTATATATATAATTATAATTTTGTTCAAGTTAACTCTTAAGTTGGTCTAAGAATCTAAAAAAAAAGGTCCCTAACTGAAAGTTTTTGCTCAGAAACGCTGAAAAATATAATTCTAACTCAAACTTTAAAAAAATTGTTTTTTTATCTTTTTGTTAAAATGTGAATATATATTTTTAATATCTTCTTCGTATCTTGTAAATCTATATTTTTCATATTCTTCTGAATTTGAGGACCCAAGGACCAATCAATGTCCCTACTTTAATAATAGGTAGCCTATGGTGTTTGGTGTTAAAAATAATAATACATTTACCGCATTGGACAAGGTGCAGCAACAATATCTTCCGCTGGCACCACAGGAATGTTCATCTGTGATAGGACCAAGTCTGCACCAGTGGCCAGCGGCACGCGGTGCCGTTGCACCTTCCACTGCTGCTTGAAATTCCAGCCAATGTGCTGGCGCCACAGCGTCTGAGTGACACGCATCTTTATACTCAGAAGTTATACACACAAAACCGAGCAGTATCAATGACTGATTAAACAAAATTCACATTATTTAAGAATACTATTTTTATGGCTCGACCGGATTATGGCGTGGACCACCAAAATTTTATCAAACTTAAAATATGTTAGATTAAGTCTTGTTTTGATTAACTATTCACTACACACACACACAAATATTAGGTATTCATTTTATTTAAATAAATAAAATGATCAATTCTAACAGGCTTTCAGCATAGCTGAATATAAAGGTGTAGAATGGAATGTCCCTATGGAACTTGTTAACAAATTTGAGAGTTGCCGAGTTAAATAGTTGAAATCGTAAAATATTTTGCGCTAAATGTTATTATATATGCATGATAGTAAAAATATCGATAGAGGTGTTTATTCCGCCATTAAGGTAAATATATCACTGATCACTGATCAGGTTAACTCGAAGTAAATACCACAGATCAAGTTAACATGAGTAAATACTAAATTCCAAATTCATTCGCAACTGATACGATACAATTATCGATACTTTTTCTTCGTTAACAAATTTTTTGGTATCTATAACTGAGTGTGATATACAGGTCTGCCACCTTTCACTTATTTCGTTCTTCCATACGGTCTATAAAGTTTCAATATAGTTGTACTATTTAAAAGAATATATTTAAATATAGTACTTTGGTACTTCCGTCTTTACAATGGTCCCAGGTTTGTTTCCCGATCTAAAGTAGACATTTATAAAATAATAATATAATTTGATTTGTGCGTCAAAACAATTATTGATACTATCATCCCTTTAATATTATTTAATTAAATGACTGTAGTGATATTAATTGCAGCAACAAACCGATTGTTACTAACAAGCTGTAATAATTATATTAAGAGAGTTTAATACGTCGGAATGATAGTGGTTTCAGTCCTCTATAAATAATTTAATACTTTTGTGGCAATTGCCATTAAAAAACTAAACAAATAGTGTAAGTTTTTAATGTGATATTGTCAAATACTTTCGAAAGTAAATAATATAATTTTTGTTTCTATCGATTCTCCATATCTTTATAGGTGTATTGCTATAAAAAATTATCAACTTTTTAATATTTAACAACAAAAAGGGAAAACGGTATTGGTAAGGTTTTTAAGCATAGTCCTCTTCTTACTCTACCTTTCTAGCCTTTCATGTGCAAATAAATTCAAACTTCAAACAATAGTGTTCAAATAAACAACTTGTCGTTTAGGTCCTTCGTCTGGATTTTTATTCTTATGAGATGTCTGAATATTTCAAAATCGAATTATAATAAATAGGCCTAAATATAATTATAGTATAATTTGATTTGACGTTTATTTACAAGAATAAATGGTAATATCAATTTCTTAAGATTTGCTGTTTTAATAAAATAGAGTGTTTTATTTATATAGGTTCTAGAGCACCATCCCAAATTAAAAAATACACTTTTTTATTTTAGTATATAAATAATGTTTAAAGTTGAAGCAGTAGAAAAATGAGTTATAAATAAACATAAAAGTAGCCAACGACATAGGAGTGCTGGTAACTAGTATATAGCAGATTTTATTGTTGTAAACATTGATCAACCAATGTGGAATAAATAAGAAAAAAACTAATCTTAAATTATAAAAAGTGGTGGTATCTATTCTATAGCAGATTTTTTTTATTGTAAACATTGATCAACCAATGTGGAAATAATTAAGAAAAAAACTAATCTTAAATTTTAAAAAGCATTTGAACACTTCCTTTTTGCAAGATTCTTTCATCAATATTTGTTACAAACCACTTTCATAGAATATCTTTTGGCCAATTTTTTTAAAAACCATCATTAAAATTTTTTTCTCTTAAGTTCTCTTAACCAGAAATTTTTATTGTATTTTTTTCTCACAATTCACTTCTCTCGAAATTTAAGGCGTATAAACATTAACACGTAATTTTTAAAACAATCTGGAAACTTATATTTATTTTTGACATATAGAGCCACTGTTCATAAATAAAATCTCATAAATATGAACAGCTGTTTTTATAAAACGTCACAACTATCCGCAACAATCACAACGCCTTCTCATGTAGTGGCAAATCGTGCAACTAAAAATCTTCATAGTATAATCAACTTTTACATAGGGTTTTGAGTAGAGTGTCATAGGGGTGATCCATATCAACCTTTCGATATTTCATTAATATCATTACTTTCTACCCAGAACCTGTACCTGTACTTGGAAAAGCGAGGGACGGCTAGGCGGAATGATGAAGAGACCACCAGCATAGAGATAGGAAGAGTAGAGAGGCAGGGATACGGTTTGTCATCCAGTTTGTTCAACTTGTATGGAGAATGGCTAGTCAGTAAGAAATACCTGGAGGGACGTGGCAATTTTAGGATAGCAGGACGCGCCATCAACACAATAAAATTCGCAGATGATCTAGTATTACTGGCCAAAAATAAAGAAGAGTTGCAGAAAATGATGTCCTGGTTGGTGGAGATGTGGATAAGATATGGCATGTAGATCAACATTGAAAAGTCAAAAGTTATGGTGATTTCAAAAATGAAGAGCCACTTAAAATCAAAATTGGAAACCAATAGTTGAAAAACATAGAGCAATTCAAGAACCTGGGACGTCTGCTGACAAAGGATGCTTACTGCACAAAGGAAATTAATTCGAAGATGGCCATAGCCAAAAAAATTTCCAGCAAGAAGAGGTTACTGATGAACAGCATTGAGTTTGGAAATGAAGAATAAACTGATGTAATGATACATTTGGAACATTGCGCTGTATTCTTGGATTCTTAGGAAGATGGAAATAAATCTCGGAGAGATTTGAAATGTGATGCTGGAGAAGGGTTGAGAAGATCAGGTGGAAAAGCAGGATGACAAATGAAGAAGTCCTAAGTAGTGTTGGCGAGAAGAGAGTCATTTTTGGATGTGTTATTTTTCATTGGTAGTACATTTTTATTCAAATGTCACTTGAACAAAAATATTTGTTATTGGAAATGGGAATAAATGAATGCTGAAATGCGTTAATAATCATGATCTAATTTAATTTTAAATAAATTTGCAAGTCTTTTGCATGTTTTAGACACATTTTACTAATATATTTTATACTAATATTCCCTCCAAAAACTTATGTTAATAATGCTTGAAATATTAGGTTTTGACAGTTTGGAATAGTTTATGATAGTATAAAGATGACTAATTTCCTATTATAATACTTTAATAACCCGGTCATTATCTTTAACTTAAACCTAGATAACTCAAATTAAAATTTAGAACATCAATATAATATATACGTTTCTCTATGGTTATAGTGAGTTGTTTAAATGTTGCAAACACAACAAGGTTTTCGAATAATTACAATATGAGCAAGGTATCCTTTGATTCTCCGTCTCCTTGTGAGGGAACTTATTGTATACCAGAAATCAAATACAGTTTGTACTAATCGACCATTGCAATTCCATTTGATTGGATCCACTTTCGGAAATATGTTTTGAAATTCAATGTCTAAAGCACGCATTCGTTTTCAGGATTTATAGAAAAATAATGTCATTACACTCAATATCATAAAACATATTTTAAGCCCTTTTATTAATTATGAAACAGCTTATGAAAGTACAAAATTTAATCTATATGCAAAGAAAGCAATGGACAAATAAATCTTATCAAAAAGTTTATTTATTTCAAACTTAAAGTTAATTTAAATATCCCTCCATAATAGCTGCTCCATCATAACTCTGAGCGACCATCTTGGAGCCAGAGTCATACTCATGAACACAGCGAAACACTATGTTGTAAAGAGCTTTAGCCGATCTGTCAGCAGTAACGTCAACAAATACCAAGAAGCATCCATGTGCTTTACATCCAACGTTGTATAACGAATGAGAATAGTCAATTATTGGAAATTGCTTACATTTGTAGTTTCATCCAAAAATATAGCCAAAAAGAATGTTTGTCTAATTTAATGTCTAATATTTTCCAATACAATAGAGCCAACCAAGGTAATTTAATAATTTTGAATTAAATTTTTAGTGCCTTTGAAAAAAGTTGAAAATTCAAGATGGCACTTCAGTTTGTCATCAGACTTTCCAAGAAGTTTGATGACGTCTACAACCTTATTGGCAGAATCGACACCCTTATCAGATGCTCTAAAATCTTCTCCTCCCACAATGTTATGTTCCTGAAATTTTATCTTGCTGAAGGTAAAGGGGTGTGCCACACCCCCGGCATATAGGACTCCAACTAACCCCTCATTTAGAAAACCCACATGGGTGCTCTTATATAATAATAGTGTGAATATAAATAAGATTGGAAAGCGATTGAGGAGAATGGAGTGTAAAGAAGAGTTGTAATAAAAGTGAATAATATTTATGAGGATAGCATTATTTGTGTTAAGACATATAAAGGGGCGGAGAAAGTGGTTAAAAAATGTAGTTAAGCAGGGGAATGTTTTCTCGCCACTAACCATTGCAATGGTAATGGAAATGGTCGTGAAAAGAGTGGCAAGGAAACTCGTGTGTGAAAGTTTGAAGGCCATTTTATTAGCTGATTACATGTTCAAAATAGGAAGAGAAGTAAGAGAAAGTTCAGAAACAGCTATAGAAATGGAATGAGGAATTGAAAGAGTGTGGGATGAAAATTAGAATGGTGAAGAATGAAGTGATGATAATTACAAGAATGAGGATAAGGCCTAGTAAAGCTATAAGGTTGTATGGAGTAGAACTTATAAAGGTATAACTTGTAAAAAATCTGGGAAGAATGATTGAGACGAGGAGTAGGAGTAGGGACGATCTAATAAGGAGGGGGCAGGGTAAGTGGTTCTTTAGGTGTGTAAGAGACATTATATGAAGAATAGAAGTGCCCTTGAAGTGTTAGGAAGTGATGTATAGGTCATGCTTTGTATCTATAGTAATATAATATGCAGCAGAAACATGGGATATGAATATTAAAGATACAAGTAAAGTGTGGGCCATGGGAATTAAGTTTGTTAAGTTCATTTTATCTTTCATGAGGAGACACAGGATTAGGCAAAGGTGAGTCTGTATCCACACGTAATGAGGATGGAAAAGAAAATCATCATAAAGAGAACATTGAAGACAATTTAGGTGGGCAAAATACCCCAAGGGAAACCAAGAAAGAGATAGTAGGACTTGATAGTAGAAAGTCTGCTAATAAGAGGAGAAAAATGTAAACTATTAAAGTGGGAAGACTGGTGGAAAGAAAGAGGAAGATGAAGGCATTTAACTAAACTAGTCCATTCACAGTCATGAAGCAGTTAATGATGTCGATGATGATGATGATGATGCTTTTGAATATATAATGACAACGATGATTATGATAATGAAACTCATGTGTAAGCTCATATGTAAACAAATTTGACATTGAAAACACTAAGGGGGCTCAATTTCATTATAATATTGTAACAAAAAATAATTTTAACTACGTGTATTTTTATTACAAAAAGAATTGTGTAGGCTCTATAAAGGAAATATATCAGAGTAGTTCGTAAAGTATGTTTATTTAACAAAGATAGGTACATCAACTAAAGATAACAATAGATAATTGGGCAAAGAACTATAAATATTTACAAGAGCGAAACTTACATTATTCTTACATTCTCCCCCTCCTAAATGTTGTAATTCTGGAGGTAGGAAAGAGTATGTTGTACCCGCAAGCTTCTCCGGAGTTTGTATGGAAGATTGGATACATCGGAGACCATACCAGAGATAAAGTGGGGATTTAACTTTTTGGATAAAAATAATCTGGAGATTTTGTTCGACAAATAGCAGGAATCGGAGATGATGAAGTTCTTAGAGTAGAATGGCATTGAGTTTCAGGAATTGAATCTAATCGCGATTCTTTTTGATAGGTGGTAATCCTACTCTGTTCCTATGATTTTTCTATATGATCCGAATTTCCGTCTATAAGTTCCGATGCCCCTGCCAGAGCGAGATGACTTAATTGATACCGTAGTTTCTCATCCATCTAGCAGTTTTACATGTTCGTAATCAGGGTTTGCTTCAAGCAGTGTAACTTCAAGAACGAGAGGATCATACTAAGAGTGTCTCACGTGTCTTCGCGCCAGCACAAGTCCCGGAGTCATCAGAAAATTTGATGTCAATGAACTGTGGCTATATTTTCGTGAGTGCTTAAACATTCGTTCATGTGGTGTTTCGTTGGTCGTGGTACAAAGTAGCGAACGTATCACATGAAGAGCTTCATCCATTACCTCTACCCATTGCTATTGTTCTTTAAGTCTTTGGTATTCAGCGCGAGGGTGATTGTCTGCCACACTATGTCTATAATATACTTATATGCCTGAATATTCCCTTGTGGAATGTAATGTGTTGTCCTGCTTGTAGCTCCCCTAATGAATTTAGGTAGTTTCTCAACTTTTGGAACATGAAAGATTAGTCCGTGTCAGAATAAGCTTAGGATGGCACTCCAAATAGAGAAAACACACTTTTCATATTGTATATCACAGTGCTAGAAATAACGTCTGAATGGTGAAATGCAAATGGATAGTGTAAATTCTCGTCCATAAGTATGGGTAAGCAGCAATTTTTAGATCTCGTGGGTAAGGATCTATTAACGTATATGTTCAGATGCTAGAATAGATAGGTAGCTTTGATTAAGATATCTTTATGCTTTAGAAATCTTGGCTTTGACTCGGCACAAACTTCGCAAGTTTTTGTAGTCTTCTTGACAACTACTTCTTTTTAACCATTGATATAGGTGAGTCACTCCTGGATGACACAGTAACGCATGAAGATATTTGAATTTTACACTCAAAGGGTCGATTACTGAACACACTCGCGAAAACGCATTAGCAGCTTTGTTGGTTTTCTCGGGCATGTAGACAATCTCGTAATCAAAACAGGTAAATTTCAACCCCAGCACATGATTATCTCATTCTTTAATTTCCCTATATGCTGATTTTTGAACATTAAAGAGACTTGATTTTGTATATGTTGAGGTGTAAGTGCCTTCACATCAAAATAGTGCATCAATTTCTTAACCGCTCCAATAATAGAGTGGGTCTCTTTTTCTATATATGAGTGTCCCATTTCTGATGTGTTGAAAGTATGAGAGAAGAATAAGACTGATTGACCGTAATGTGATAAAGCTGCCCCTAAGGCGTACTTTGAGGCATCAGTTTCTACTGTGAAAACCGCTTCATCCATACTCCACAGTTAAAATGAGAGCCTGTTCAATGTCCAATTTGAGATCTTCATAAGTTTGTACAGCAAAGTTATTGAAAGTAAATTTACTGCTAGTAAGAACTTGAATTTTCTTTAAATTTTTGGAAAGAAAATGGTAAAATGTGAGAACATAGCCGTAACGCTCTGATGAGAAGTTAATTTCATGTAAACAGGAAGTTCACACAATTGTCTTAAGCGTTCGGGATCAGGTCTTATAGTTATATTCCCAAAGACATATTCTAGAATCTTGATAGTGTAACAAAGAACTAGTCTTTTAAAGACATCATTACCCGTATTTTGAGGCCAGGAAAAGTTAAGCATCGTGCCTAAAAGACACGTGGGTTTTGTCACGATAGAATTTTAAAATATTTTATTATTTGGAGCCATATTTATTTCAAAGTGTGTAACTAACGCTACAAAACAAAGTTAATATGCATTAACATTTGAAAGAGTTATATTTACCTGAACGCGTATAAAGATGTTCAGAAAGTATAAATATCGTATGTCGACATGGCCATCTTGTCACTCTAGACCAATGTTACCCATCCTTTTTCAACTCAATGCCCCTTTGCAAACTCTTTTTATTCTTAACGCCATCAGATTAAGTACATATGCAAATTTTTCCTATTCTTCCCTTAAAATATAAATAATGCATAATAGGTATCTTCAATGATTATTAATGATCATTTTTATCATGTCATTTTATTGCACTTAGATTACACATTTAATTTTTAGTTCGATTTATTAATAAATATACATAGTTATAGAAAAGTAAATAAATTGAAATTATGATGTCCTATCCAATAATGATACAGCCTAACTGATCAATGACAGCTGTTTCATGAAATATCCTTGCGATTGTGAAAGACCACCTGTATTAATTATATGTTACATTGAATCTATTACAATGACTTTCTGTATTATTTTCTTACAAGCACGGAACAATAATTTCTTTAACGCGATAAAACAAAACAGCAGTTCAAACTTTAAATTCCTTTATTAAAATTCCCTTAACAATCAGTTTATGTTCAAACCTTGCATTTAGCAGCTTCAATTATTATGCTAATAGTTAATTTTCTGACCTGACACGCAGAATTAGTCCACCATTACCTAGATGTGGAATTTAGTTTATATTTATCTTAATTACATAAAATCCTAGGGTTCTTGCTGTGAGTTTCTATCTCCTCCCTCCAGTTTAAAAATTAATTATTTGTGTATTAAATCTTAAATTTTTCAACTGTCTCATTATAGTCTAATGCAACATGATTAGACTGACAAATATCAGCCCCTCCTTCCCCCCGAATAAACCCAAATGCCCCTTGAAAGGCTGCAACGCCAGTTGAAACCTTACTACGGTAAGACTTTTGTTTAGTTAAGAATAAGTCACTTTTCCATTGTTGGACTTGTGATTATAATGCAGGCCAGTGCAGATTTTTAGTATACCGGATGTTTTAGAATTGAAAGGAAGAATTAAGTCGTTTTTTGTATTTATTTTACTTATTTCATATTATGAAAGGTAGGAAGAAGGGAAGAGATAGAAACCCACGGCAAGAATCCTTGGATTTTATGTAATTATGATCAATATAAACTAAGTTACACCTCTAGGTAATGGTGGACTAATTCTAAGTGTCAGGTCAGAAAATTAACTATTAGCATAATAATTGAAGCTGCTATGTGGAAGGTTTGAACATGAACTGATTGTTAAGGGAATTTTAATAAGAGTGAGTTAAGGTTTGAACTGCTGTTTTGTTTTATCGTGTTAAGGAAATTATGGTTCCGTGATTGTAAGAAGATAATACAGAAAGGCATTGTAATAGATTCATTGTAACATATAATTAATACAGGTGGTCTTTGCCAACCGAAAGGATATTTCATGAAACAGCTGTCATTGGTCAGTTAGGCTGTATCATTATTGGATAGGACATCATAAGGGCTTTAATTTGTTACGTATAAATAATGTACTATATTATGTGAAGAAAACTTAAAACTATGTTAAATTCAAGATAAATGAATGTTGTATAGAAATTATTCAAGGGTAAAATATCACACTTTTATGATGATTTGCAAAATCAGCTGTTTTGGTATTAAATAAGATACATTCTCGTTGTGGAATAGTTCAGATGGAAATTATATGTTGAATAGTGTCAACATTAAAAATAGATGTGTATTGATTCAATAAGAAATAATATAAATTAAAATTTAAACAATTTTGAAATATCAAAGTATACCCACACCACTCGCTGACCCCTTTTATTACTTGTGGAGATGGCCCACGCCTACTCCCATTAACATCAGTGAGGTTAAATATGGGACCAAGACCCAAACTCGGGCGTGGTAAGTCATTGGCGTTACTCCGCGCTTTGGGCTGGGAGAGAACTCGAAAGATTGTGTTTCTGCACATTTATTCAAAGCTTAACACGAGCCCAAGGTTGGTCCCGGATATACAATTATAAGTTGAACTGAAACTTCAACTCCGCACCCGCGCAAACGTACAATTCAAAACATCAGACAATGAGTGTCCTGCGTACACCCAATCCCGCCTGGAGTCGAGAAAATTCCCTCCATACGATAATAAATTCACATACCCGATAAATAACGACTTGCGAACCAATTACGCGTGCATTCGAGATCACGTGTTACCGCCCAGATAAGGGACGACCCAATGTTCATTAACAGAGTACAAAACCATAGTGTCTCAACGAACATCTAAACCCGAGTCCTTGGGCTCATTGAAACCGTGCGCAGCCAACCACGCAGGAGGAACAAACGGGAAGCGCTTCGCGTGAACACCAGATGTAAAGAAACGAGGAAACTTGGCTCAAAAGTACCAGGGTTTAAGTCTTCACAGAGGTCAATTTTATGTTTTTATAAGATTGAGAGATTTGAAAGTAAACAACTATTGAGTCTAAATAGGCTAAAAATGTTACTACATTGATTAAAATAAAAAATAAATTTTCAAATGTGGAGAATTTGTATACTCTAACTCCAACTTAAAGGCTTAGTAAGGTCTAAATTCTCTTTGGCAATTTTAGTATATTTTCCCTTTATTTAAAATTCTCTTTCGGCCATTTCTTAAATGCTATAAATAAAAATAAGATGTTTTTTTATTTTCTACGTGGTTAATTTTGTAACTATTCGTGTCTATAATATTGATTGTTGAGATAATGTCAATTTAATTACTAGCTCTGGAAGGGATCGATCATTAAACTTGACGTATTATCGATATCTTTAACTTTGTAAAAACAATGCCATTATTGAATTCTATTAGTTACATATTTTATATTTTGACCTTTTGTAAATATTTGGAACTTATTAACTGGGATTAAATTTACATAATGCGTAGAAGGATCTTATTTTACTATGAAATCGTTAAGCTTCAACGTATGGTTAGTTAATTGTCTTTTGAGAAGTTCTATGGAATATTTTGTTACTATCATTAGATTGTTTAGCGTAAACCGCATAACGGAATAGGGGTAATTGTTATGAGATTATTAAGATACTTTTGGGTTAATTTTGATGTTTTATAAGAAATGTATTTTGCTAGTTAACCAATGAGGATAACATGATTTCGACAGTTATTCCGTAAATAAACTTTACTAAAGGAAGTCTTGACGTTATGAGAAGGTTGTTGTTGAGCTAAAGTCACATTTGATTGTGTTGTTTTTCTTTAATACTGGTGCTCAAAATAATTAAAGACGTTTTTCTTTTAAAACTTTGCATGTCGTCAGAATTTGGGGATAATAGCTTGTCGAAAGTTTCTTGTATATTTCTAAGATTATCTCTATATAATATATTATTATACATTTCCATATGATATTAACTTCTTGATGAATAAATATCAACTTGAAACTAGTTCATGCATTTATTAGTCTAATGGTTCACCATACCCATAGGTAGTGTATTTTTACATGTCTTTTTGTTTTACTTTAATTTTGGGATATATACATTTTCGTTAATGAGCTCTATGAGGTTGACCGTCCATATATTTACTTCCGCAACTGCGGGATCTGAGTTTCGAATGTTTGATCTCAGGCATTCAAAGGACAAAACTTAAATCGCTCACTCCTATTGCCCCCTTTTTGCCCCCTTGTTATTCATTGTTGTTTGGACCTTATTTTTATTCCTTATTTTAGTTAAGGAGTGTTCAACGTTACACACAACATGTTACATTTTGCAATCAAGTAACTAAAACAAGTTTTTATTTGTTACATTTCAAAACTTAAAGTAAATTAAAATTTAAGATTGAGATTTGAAAAGATATAAAATTTGTTATTTTGAACTTGGTAAAAGTATAGTGTTTTGAAAAGTTTGATCCAAATAACTAATTAACTCAAAATAATTTTCAGTTACTAAAATAAATATTTTATAATATATTTAAAAATTCTATCAACTTTAGTTACTTGGTATATTTAAAATTGTTTTGGAATTAATATCTAGAATAACTATTAGTTTCAAGAGTGTTTGCAACTTAAAATTGACTACTGTAGTGTCTCAGAATATCTTTTGTTTCTCTCTGCTGTTTACGGATTTAAAATAATTTTCGTTTAGTAAGTAAGGGGTGACCTGGTGGTCTAGGGGTAAGGTGTCAGGCTTCTATGCTGGCGGCCGGGGTTCAATCCTCGGTCGCGGCAAAGATTTATCTGATTACCAAACCCTTCCTTCACTTCTGACAAGACATATTGTGAATGTGAGGAATTCCAGGCCTCCACCGTGGTTCGGATTTCACGTTAAACTGTAGGTCCTTCATTTCATCTCACAATCACCCTACCATTACACATTAGCGTAGGTGCGTATAACCCGAACGGGTAGTAAGACGCGGTGCTAATAATAATAATTTAGTAAGTAATAGTTTTTAGGAACAGCAAATTAACTAAAAACATATGGACGATTTCAGTATTGCAATATGTAATAAAAATTAGTGCGTTTTTAATGTGCTACAAAGGGTAAAAAAGACCATATAATCAACTCTATAAATGATCAACAAGTAAATAATAATAATAATATATATATGTATGTAAAAGTTTATTTTGCATAATAATACAAAAACATTACCACCAATATGCTTTAAGAGCATTTTTAAATAATTCTAATATTCTATTCAAGGATAGCTAGAGACACTATTTAAAAAATTGTTATTCCACAAGAACATTTATTGATTTGTAATTTTTGAGTTTAAAACCCTTTTTACCTTTATGATGCTAACTTAAGATAATATCATTAAATTAAGTATAACTTCCTTACATGTTAATATTCATGTATAGTATTAGTATTAATTTAAAATATGGTTGAAGATTGTATCGCTTCCTGTCGAAGATCATTGTGTTTCTATTCATCCAGCAACCAGAGGAAGTACTATAGTGACATTAATCTTTCCGTTCTTATCAGTATTTAAAATCATATTTTAAGATTAATAATTTCATTTTTCTTATTTTCAATTATTTTAAATTAAATTCATCTTTCCTAAACGACAGCCATGTTTATATTTTTCTTTCTTTTAGCTGCACGTGTCCGAAGCATGGTTTATTTCTGAATTGTATTACACAGTATTTAAGAGCAGGTGCATAGTAAAGCCACCCTTATTTTTAGTTTTCGCGCTCAGATAAAATAACCTCATTGCTAGATGGAAAAAAATCAAGTAGTGACCTGGGTTTGAGAGTACAAAACTACGGGGAATACAAAGCCAATCCTTGAAAAAGGCATGATTTTGAACTCACTTTCCCGCTGAATAGTCATGTGAAACATACATGTTTTAACTATTGTAATAAAATGTATATTATCAACATGTTCGAGTGTTGTTAAATGGTGTAGCAAAAATACGTAGTTTGCATTTAAATAATTATCAACAAGTGAACAAGTATTTTATCTTAAAGTAGCATCCTATCTAGGCAGTTCAATATGACATAGTTAAAAACGACAGACGAGAGCTTTCCAAACGACACACTTACGTGGGGTAAGAAATGATTACATCAATTCGACCTATCATAACGGACGCCTCCTTGATGCTGAGAGGAATTTTTTTACCTTACGACAAACTTTAGAAACAAGTCCTCTAAAATAGCAGTTATGACAATGTACCTTTTTATGGGATCTACAATTGGTGGTAAGATGACTTAAAAATAGGCTGAAGGCCGTGTAGGACTCTCCCGCACATTGTTTGCAAGAACTAAATGCAGAACGCTCTTCATACACTGATCTTGTAGGAGCGTATTGAGTTTCGAGGAGAGTCTTTAGTTGGGTGAAAGTCTTGGTTCTCGGCATGACTGGTGAGTATAGATATGTTAAGACCTGGTAGGTGACTGAGCTGATGCATCTTAGGAGTCAAGACACTTTTCCGTTTGCTTCAATGGTTTAGTGGTGCAGAAATGTTCAAATCTGGCAAAATATGACATGATTTCCTCAAACGAGAATCAAATGCAGAAAACTTTGGCATTTGGGACTGTTGACGTACGGAAATAGCACAAACAAGAGCTACATACACGATACCAGACACAAAAGAAACTCAGAGTTCTTGAAATCAAAAAACAATAATCACTCGTTGCCAGTTGTTATGACTCCATTATAGTTATAGGATTTCAGGAAGTCATTATTAATTTGAAAGACTAGGCATGGTGTTAATAGATATAATATGCAAGTAGAATACGAGAAAAGTCCAGCACCGCCATTACATAGTAGTGATTAAGAGAAAACGGAAAAAGAGACAACAAAAATAACAAAAATATCTCGCAGCCTTCTGACTGACTATATAACAGTCCGGTCTAACTTATTCATATATAGGAATCTGGTGGTAGGCATTGCGCAAGTCGATGTAGCTGTATACTTCATAGTTAGCTACTCTGTTTACAATGTCATCGATTCTTGGCAATGGGTAAGCGTCAAGTTCCATGTGACGATTTATTGTTTGTGTCAACCAACATTCTACGCTTGTGACTGTCTGGCTAACCAAGACCTTAGCCCTCCAAGGCAAATAATTCTTTCCAATAAGATCTTCCTTAAAAAGTCAATATTTTTTTATTTCAATAAATTTAGCGTCAGACGCAAAATGTCACCTAGATTTACAGAAATAGGTTTGCAATTAGGATTGAGATTCAGGATTATTCATACTGGTTTTACCTTAACAACAACTAGAGTGCATAGTCTCGGGGTATTTATAGAACAACTAAATTTTATTTCAACAGACGAATGACGGCCTAATACATCGTGACAAAGAATAACGTCCGAACAATGATCTTATAGGATGTTTAGAGTAACTTTAGGATAATTTTTCATCTTAAATGAGAGATCTACTTGTGTTGATGTATTTTAACATATTTTTATATTATTTGATAACTTTTAACTTTTATCTCTCATCCTTTGCTAACGCAGCACCCCAACAATGGTTAAATAAATATCCCTAAGNACTTGACCGATCCACATGACAGAAAAACTCAATTACGTGAAGGCCATTGAAACTGTTAGTCCTTTACTAGAAGCAATAGGGATGTTGAACCTTCTATCAACTCGTTCAGATATAAATCCGATTGAGCACCCCGTGTCTATTAAAGCATGTGGCGTAGAACAATTCAAGTGAAATGGTATAATTAATAGGTTTCAACAAACAAGTTATAATAGAAATAACGCATCCTGCACCATATTTTGACCTCAGTGGTCTTGATATTATCTACTCCTGCCAATTCTGTCATAATGTCCAGTATTTGAGCAAATTTTATAGATGACCTCTCGAGCTGGGCTTATGGCAGTTGTGATCACAGAAATTGCAATTTACGTTGCTTGACAACAATTATTTCTCCTGATGAATCACTATTGGCAATTCGGCAAAGTCATTATAGTGAAAAGCGTCAGAGTTAGAACGTTACCGTGCTCCAGTTATTATATTTTGAACGGCATTGACGACCATTAGAATGCGATATTGCTGACGCTATTCCATTCGGACTCCAGAGACCTTGTTTTAAAAATAGCATTATCTAGAGGGAGTTAAATAATTTCAAAAAGTTTCTGCCTTAAGCTAGACTTGAGTAAAACCTCTCTAACACAGTAATTACGATTAATTTTTGCAGTTTCAGTATTTGCTTGAAATTTAAGGATTTGAAGTAACGTAGGGTACCGATGTATCGTTCCACACACCTGTTGCTTTTGGTTTGCGAGCGTGTGGTGCGCAAAAACCTCACTAACGTATTTAAAAAAACTTTGCAATACACCAATGGCATCGTTAATAGTTCCGCATTCAATTATATACATAGGTACTCATAAATAAATGATGACACTTGAGTGATAAGAACTCGTAATTTTTCTGGTTAATTTACTTGATAGGCTAGGACAAAATTCAGAATTTTTTTATGTCAGTGATTCCATTATTGTATAGTCGTAGAAGATTAACGATAAATATTAAATCTTTCAAGTATTAAGATCTTATCCGTGCTTATTTTATAAAGTTAGACTTTGTTAAATAAATTGAAGTAAATAAATCAGTATAATCCTTAGAGTAGGTTTTATTTGACAAGGATAGACACATCAACTAAATATAACAACAAAGGTTAATTATTTGGCAAAGAACAAGCAATATTTACCAGAGATAAACTAATATTAATACTACACCACATATATAAAAACAATTAAACTGATATTTTTATCAATAAATTTGAAACCTTTTATTTACAACAATGAATTTAATGTCGGAATTTAAATATAATGTCAAATTGATTTTTATAAACTGTTCAAAAATGTAGCTATGTCTTAAAGTCGAGATCTCTCATGTGTTTGGTTTCATTTGATGTAAGAAAACAACTGTTAACATACTGTTGGAAATGGTATTATGACATCAATTAATGGTTTCCATATCTTATACCTATTTAAAACACAAAGCAAAATTGTTAATGATTATTTGTTCATTCTTGTAATTAATAGTACAGATCATATATACATCATAGATAATAAGAAGACAACAAAGTAAAACAAGACATTAAAGTACATTTAAAAGGAACTGCCCATCTTCTTGCAGGTCGAGGTTCACCTATTAAAATGCTCTATTGAGTAGATGGAATTACTCAAGTCCCAACCCTCCCCCTCGCTCCTTATAGCCGAGAATGTAGTCCAACAGCTTGACTCAAGATGGTGTGTCTGGGGCTTGCCAAGCCCTTTATGAAAATATCTGCTTCCATGGATTCAGAAGGCTTGTATGTGACAACAATGTCCCCATTTTGAACCTTCTCGTGAATAAAGTGTTCTTTTATACCTATATGCTTTGATCGGGAACTTATTATAGAATTATTTTTCAAGTTTTGGGCAGACATGTTGTCATTGAATATTTTGATGGCTTGTTGACAAGATCCCATGTCGTTCAGCAGTTGCCTAAAATGCATTGCCTCTTTTGCCGCTTCTGTTAAGGCCATGTACTCAGCTTTTTGAGTAGATAGAGCAATGGTTCTTTGTTTTATGTATTCCCAGCTGACCATTGAACCTGCATACTTAAAACAGTACCCTGTGTACGATCTTCTATCACTGGAACATGATCCACAATTTGCATCAGAATATCCGGTCGATGGTTCTCTAGTCTTTTGGAAGATCAGAGACAGTTTCTTGGTACCTTTAAAGTAACGGAGGACCCTTTTTGCTGCTAGCCAATGCTCCTTAGAAAAACAATTATTAAATTGACTTAAATAGCTTACCGAATGTGAAATATCCGGTATTGTACCTGGGAGTCTTTACAGGATTACATGTCTCCATATTAAATTTATGAAGGATCTCATCAATGTATTTCTTCTGTGAGGCTGAAATAGTTCTATTTTTACAGTCGAATTCTATACCAATACAATATTGAAGATTTCCCAAATCTCTCATTTCAAATTCGTTCAACAGCTCCTTCTTTATATGATTCAATTTTTCTTGACTATTTTATGCAATGATTACATCATCTACATAAATTGCAACCAGTATTTTCTCTCTCCCTCTGATCCTAATGTAGATGCAAGAATCAGCCTGTGAAGGGATGAATCCTAATTTACAAAGTTTGGAATCTAATTTACAAAACCATTGGCGTCCTGCTTTTTTAATTCCGTACAATGCCTTCTTAAGATGACATACCTTTTCACCATTTTGTTTGCGTAGCTCTTCAAGCATTTTCTTTACCTTTTTGCACATGGTGGAGTCTTCATTAGCACTTTCTTCAACCATAATGTTGCATAGGATTCTTTCTATAAATTCTGGCTTTTGCATAAATAATTTTTCGTCTACATCCCCATTAAGGAAAGGTGTTGAGACATCAAGTTGATTTATTTTTAGATTTTCTTCGACTTCTAAAGCAAGAAGAGTTATGATAGAGCTTAATCTGGTGACTGGGGCATATGTCCATAGTTGAGTCCTGGTCTTTGTGAGAATCCTCGAGCTACAAGACGTGCTTTTCTCCGCTCAAGATCGCCATTTTGTTTATACTTATTT
>CABFOV010002650.1:0-11041 GCA_902141375.1 Timema poppense
GTAATAAAGAGAATTAAATTAGGCCTAGATGAATGGAAAAGAACAATGTATTTATCAGTTTAGTACTCTCAGTATCTTTAGTGTATTAATATGTAAACAATGGCAAACTAATATAAATTTATAAATTAAATGGTTGAGAGCTAAGGGCCTAAAACCCTGACCATACATAACTTCATCTAAGACTGGAAAAATATCATATACAAATATTGGTGCTGACGCCCTATTTTTAGTAGCTACTAACATTTAAAAAATGTGATCTGGGTATTAAACGGAAAAATTGTTATTCATCAAGGAAAACTGAGAAAATGTTGTCTGGAAAAGTCAGGGAATCTTTTAGTAAAGATGTGTAGCAACATTGTTTTTTTACTCTTCTCGAAAACGAACAAACTGACGGGAGTGCTTCTCAACTATTCAATTTGTCAAAATCGAACACCAACTTAATTGAGCGAAAACCACTAAACAAGAATACGGCAATCTTTTTGGCCCGGTATCATCTTTAACATTTATCAAAGGTCCTGCGCTCACCCTTCATCTTTCCACTCTACTTTTAATTATTTATTTTATATCCCTCTTTTATGTTTTCCTTAAATTCAATATTCCCTCCAATACTTATTTCCCCACCTTTATAGAAAATACATAAAATAAATAAAATGTACACTCCGTTTATCGTGAAAGGCAGCAGTCTAACCTGATGGATTACACTATGACCCTATCTTATAAGCTGTATCATAGTGAAATAATTCAAGGTAAGCTTAGCTTGCCTTTTTGTGACGATGTAGTTTTCTTATGTGGTCGACTGAAAATTGTTACGAGATCGACAGGTCGATCGCGATTGACCTATTGTCGACCTCTGCACTAAACAATATCCTCGTTAAATTTGGCCATGTCTGTTCTCAGGGGCTTTATGCTTTGGGTAATACCAACAAAGTTTCTAACCAGATTATAGCACAGGGTGCTATCATCATACGACAAACTACAAAGCTCCTACCACTGCACCGCAAAGGGGAAGTCCACCGAATTGCACAATCAATATTGGACAGTGCCATCCCCATAGGGCATACTGGTCTTAGTAAAAAAAATTGCTCCATTAAGTTTTGTGTGGACTGTCGCTAGTTGAATTCAGTGATGTGGAAAGATGCCACCCACTACCATGCAGTGACGACCCACTTGCATCTTAAGCTGGCCATCCTAGTGTACACTAAATATGGCTTCTGGGTACTGGTAATAAAAAGTGTTACTGAAAAGACTCCATTTTCCATTGCAGAAATGGGGATGTGTGTATTTTTAGTTCTATCTCACGGGCTATGCAACTTCCTAAGGCACATTCTAACGGTTAATGAACTAAGTATAGGCCGGGTTGCATTGGAACTCTTACTTGGTTGACGTTATCATCTATCGGAAAGCATTCAATGAGCATTTAGGTCGATTACATAATGTTTTTTAGTGTCTACAAGAAATAGGCCCAAATTTGAAATCTAAAAGGTGTCAACTCATGCAAGGGAAAAAAACACTTTTCTAGGACACGTGATCTCCTCACAGGGGAGTTTTTATTTGCAGCTTTACTTTGTCAACAAAGGATCTTTAAAGTTTATAACAAGATGACCTAGTTGCTAAGCACGCGGTTAAAAGCAGGGTAACGCCCTCCGCTAACGTGAGAAGGAATCTCTTAAATAAGTTGACACATGATTTGGTTATGGGATAAATGGGAAATAGCTATATTTAAAATCTATGTAGTCTTCTGACGTTGGGAGGAGAAGGTTAAGAAGTAAGGATTGACTACAACTACTTCTTTCAAGTACCTTAGCTATTGAAGTCTTGAAAGAATTTAGCAGCTTTGACCAGTGGTTATCTTGACCTTAAAAATATTCAACAGATAGTAGGTACCAAAGAGAATGTATTGGCTGAGGTTTCTTGAAGATGGGAATGAGTGGTGCAGATCCTGTTATGATTATGGATTTAGGAAATCCCCAAATGTCTCATCCAGGACTCCACTCATCAATCGTAAGACAGGATACCCATTATAACACTTATCCGTGGATGTATTGGGGCATCTTCATGAAAGCAGATAAGGGAATAATAAATTTTAGTCGTGATAAATTATTTTACAAAATAAATGGAACTGTATTTCATGCTTAGCCAGGAAATTATGACACAAACAAAAAATATTATTTAAGAGAGTTATTTTAGCTTCATTACCCTTGATAAAATTCAAGTCGTCAAAATGCCAATTCGAAGCTATAATCTTAAAGAAAATGTCTGCCCATACCAAAGACAAGTAAGAAACTAACTTTCAGCATTACGGGAGTTTCGTTGCACACCTTTTGCCAGCTTGAGTACTTTACTACTGGGCCTCGCTAGTGTCACTGCTAGGTGATGATAGAACTAACCGCAGCGATACTAGTGTTGAAGAACTCAAGCTTCCAAAAGAAGTGCAACCATTTTAACCTGGAGGATGAGTGTCTGGTTATATTATTTGTCTACGGCCCACGCCCACCACGAGGGGGCGACTATTGGTACCATTATCTGGGCCTGGGTTCCAGATTCACAAGCTAAAAAAGGGGGCGGGGAAATATGAATGGCAAGCAATAAAATGTCTATCCATACTAAAGAACAGTGCATTCCTAACCTACCAGATGGGATTTCCTCAAGAGAAACTTAATGGAATTTTTCATAATTACATCATTGGTTCAGTCCAGTTTTTTCCTTCGTTTGGAAATGTTTTTAAACTTCATGGAGTCTTTTATTTTTGTACTGAAACTAAATTTGGCCCACAAAGAAAGTCAGGCAATAAATAAAGCACAATATAAATACTTCATCATGTGCATAACATTTCAGTGTAAAATTACTCATTAATTTTTGTGTGTCGCTTTTCTTTTATAAAAGTGACAAAGTTTTTAAAAAATCTCAAAATTAGAGTAAAGAATTGATATATAAACAGCGGGTAGTAAGCATTTCCCCCTCTGGAATGAACTTGTTCTCCCCCTCCTACTGGAATAAACGCCTCTTTCAGCTGGGATAAAAAAAAACTTGCCCCCCTGATAGCTCTGATATTCTCGAACGTGAATATGACTTTGTTTAAGTGTATTTAACTCCAAACAACATCTAAAAACACGCAATTTTCAAAAATTCGTTGTGAGAAGACCTTTATAAATAGATTCCAGATATCTACTAATCAAAATCGCCAAAGGAAGATTATTCAAAATATCTTCTGAGAGCATCCAATTTTTCAAAGATTTTTTTCCAAGCGAGGACACTCCAAATAGCTTCTAGAGTCACTGAATTTTCAAAAAATTTACTCGGGAAATATTATTTAAATAGCTTCCATGGGCATTCAAATTTAAAATGTTTATGGGGAACGACCACTCCAAATAATTAATATAAGAATCAAATTTTCAAAAAAATTCCAGACGGAGGATACAGTAAATATTTTTTCTAGACAGTTAACGGGGGAGGATCCATAGATAGGCCCCTCAGTATATATGTATTATTTTTTTGTTAGCTGCTCCCTAGACAAACAAGGTTTCGCCACTATAATTCGAATAATACAAAGAGGGGGCACACACTCGCTGTGTCTCTGATACTGTGCTGGGTTTGAATATTTGGCGGACCTGTCTCTGGCTATTCTGCAAATGTGGAAAACCAGGACAACACTGTATCACCCTTAGTCGGACAGACTAGTTTAGTAATTTAAGGTGGACTGGAAGGGGATGCGAGAAAAGACAAGTGTTTTTGAAGTTTTTATGGAAAATCCTTTTTTTGACCAAAATAAATAAAATATTGCTCCAGTACTAACATAGAGTAATTTTCTTCTCATATTGATCTCAACAATACCTGGATATATGTCATGAACATGGTGGCATTATCTAACGAACTTATTAAATGAAGAGGAAAAGTTGTCATTAAATTCCAGATCACCTTTACAGATATTCAGTAACTATTGATATGAATATGTTTTGCCATATAAACTGCAATAACACTGGCTTTTTCTCGCGTCCGCTTTCATACCACCTTAATCATACACGATTTGCTATGCTAGGCCAATGGATAAACAAACATCACATTTACTAGAATGACTGCATTCCCAAGTCATGTTGACTCACAGATCAAGTCAACATGAATCTACATGCTACGCGCTATTTTATCTTATGTCGAGTTGTGAAATTTCCAATCATAGTGTTTGATCGCCCCGAACTAATAACAAATATTTCAGGTGCTATTAATATGATAGTTTCACGCATAAATTAATAGGTCCATACTAACGGCACGGCCAGAGTGCAGGCAGATTCAGATTCAAATTCCGAAAACCGGCACGATAATGCATCTGTGTTGTGTAATAGGAGTTGTCATTGTGGCGGCAGGCAACTGGATGCGCGCGCAGAGGACCGAGTCAGATAGTTTACCGGAACGAATTCCAGTTTCTGATTCAGTTTGGTATCGGCGTACACGTGTTGGTGTTGTTTTAACTGTTTGTTTAAACCCGCTGTTTTTGTATACATTTTTGATGGCTAAAGAAACACTTATTACGAAAGTTTTTCTAAAACCCCAAATTTGGAACAAGAGACTGAAGAGTCAGCACTCCCAGCGTGTGAACTTTGAAATTATACCTGCAAACGATCACTAAAGGTGGTAAAGGGGTGGAGGCGGGAATATAGGGGGAAGAATATAGAATTATGTTATATTTATAAGTATAGTAATCCGTTTCAAGAGAAAGATCTGCAAACATTTTTAATGTATTGAATTATTTTTTTTCGTAAGCTAACCTTTCAAAGAATAATTGGAAAAGCTATGAATTATATTTTGTATTATTTACATTATATAAATAATCAAATTATATCTAATGTAAAATGAAGCAAGAAATGATACAGTGTTCAGTGTAATAGAAACACAAATTATTTGCTTAGTTTGGAAACAATTTTTATTTATGTTTTCCCTCCATTAAGTTTTCAAATAATGAATATGTACATTTTGTATTTATACATATTAATTCAGAGCCCTGCGTTTGTGGAGTTCGCGATAATTCGCGAATGTTAGATATGGCATTTTTTCTTTCAGATGTTCACATTTCAGGTTACCCTGATTGCAAATATATGCTCAGAACTGTCGCGATAATTCGCGAAATCGGCGTTTTAGCGCGATATTCGCGATTTTAAATTATGTCCGCGATAATCGCGATTGAGTCGCGATTTTCGGCATGTTGAGTAGTTATTTTGAATTTTTCTAGCCTAAATTGAGATTTAAAAATATAGTCACAATTTTTGTGAAGTAACAAGATGATTTTTCTGTAATATTTTGTCTTTGTGATTTGTACATACTTTTCCCGGACCAGCTGCCGCTAAATCTTACTTTTTTAATAAGTTGACAGCACATTTTTTTGCGGACTAGTGTTTTTTATCGTTTTGTCCAAACAAAATGTAATTTTTAGTTTTCACTTCAATATGTTAAGTTTACCTGTTTCAAACACCTTAATCACGAAAGTTTGGTAAAAACCACTTTTTTAACGCTTTTGTCTTAATTCGATAATTTCGTCTCAAAAATAGGATTTTTGTAATTCACCGCTTATTCACCGCTTTTGGGAAACTTAAAAACGAAATTGGGCTTTTTTATTCACCATAAAAGCAGGGCTCTGCATATTATAATTAATTTAGCAAGCACAATTAAAAGAAACACTTTATTGTACACACAGAAATATAACTGGCAAGTTTTGATAAAACATATTTTAAGAGTGGACACAAATTTTCTATAAATAACACATGTTCCAAAATTTGATATTTTTAAAAATTTACATTATTTACTGTTTCCAGCCTATGGCCTGGGTCAGTATTTTATTCAAGCCATGTATTTTCCACTATCGGCTTGCTAGGCCTGTCGTAGCTTCAAATGCCTGATAATCTAACTTAAAACTAGAACAAGCTCAACATCCAGTTCCCGGCCGTTAATTTATCCATGTGAAAGGCTAAAACCTACATTTAACCAATGATAAAAAAAAAAGAGAATTCGGTCATGCTGGGTATCGAAGCCGGGACTCTCTTCACAGTAGGCAGACACGCTACCGACTGAGTTAAGGTCTCGGACAGATTTGGCACAGTTATTTCTTTCCTTATTATGATGCACCCTTAATCAATAATTCCGTTACCTATACATATATTATACACAAAAACAAATAAGGTAACTTTACCTAAACCAACAAACATAAGTTTATTTTCTCCATAATAATGCTGATTCCAATTTATATAAATATGATAACTATATCGTTTGGAAATGTGTTATGATTTTCTAAACGTCATTGGCTTTAGCATATAAATGATTTGTAATTTTTTAAGTTTCTCATGTATAAATGCAGTATAAATATATTATTATGATTGTGACTTTACATCTGATATGATTTACTCCTTCCCTCTCCTCAAAAATGCTGCTGCTTTACAGTAAATATTGTCCTTAAGCCTCTCTCCGGCTTTGATCAAATAATGATATAGCCAATTTCCAGTGTTAAAGCATAATAATTAAAACACCCAACGTAGAAAAAGATCTACCTTATTTGTTGAGTCGTTGGCTCGCAATCCATAGATCTGAGCTGATGGGGAAGTTGAGGTTTGAATCTCAGCTGAGAGAACTGAGAATGGTTTTCCGCGAGTGATTTATCACTGTGGTTTTCCCATTTTAACTCCAGGCAAATGTGGGCTCACTTGTTCTTAACTATCTTTCTTATCCCTACCTTATTAAATTAAACAGTGACATTAGACAGTGTGCCAAATGTAACCAAAATAATCCTTATATATTAATTGATCCAACAGAATTCCATGTACGTTAACGCCTTTAAAACAAAACTAATACCACTTCAATTAAAATCAAGTTTTACAATAATAATATTTAGCACCGCGTCTTACTAACCGTTCGGGTTATACGCTTTAAGTACTAATTACTCTAATGGATTAGGAATTGGGAAGGTTGAATTAGACGAAGTGAACCCGCATTTGCGTGGAGGGAGAGTGGAAAACCATTTAGGAAAAACCACCCCTAGTTCACCCGATCAAGATTCGAACCTCGATCTCCCCGTCCTCGGCAGTCGAGCTAAACACGACAAGCACGGTAGCCAACTACGCCACCGAGACGGGTTTCAAGTTTTACACTGTACAAATATATATCTAAGACAGTAGGCCACATTAGATTTAAACTAGCAACTATCAAATATGTCAGCTAAGAATAAAGTAAATACTTGACTTATTAATTATGATAATCAAAGTCTAATCATAGAAACAACACAAAAACGTGATACTCACATTTGCCGCTATGTTATTTTAAATTTTATAATAATATCCTTTACTTATATGGTCAAATCGATAGTGTTAAAGCTGACCAAAATCATAACAAAATGCAGTTCTATCACACTCGCTCAGCGAGATCGGGTCATGCATCACACATGACATACAAAGCCAATATTCAAACAAAGTAATAATCCCAAAACAAGTGGCTTTCACAAATAATTATGATAATACTAATTTCACAAGTTATGTAAAAAGTATTTCCCTCTGAACTAAATATTTACCACACTAAAAAATAAAAAACGGAAATGCTTCATGCATGTAATACGTGAACGAAGTGAAACAAAATCCTTAAAACTAGTATAAAACCACTTTTGTTAATTTTATAACATAAATATGCCTAACAAAAATTACTTTTTTTTGAACAAGACATTTTTTACCCAAAAATGGCCAAAAGTATCCAAAAGAGTGGCTATAAGCGTGCCAAGTTTGGTTATGACAAACAAATTGACTCAAATATAATTATAAAATACACATACGAGGTTGTTGCTTTAATTGCTTATCTTTTTCGTACACAGTAACAATCATTTATATATATATATTTATACATATATTCACATATATGTATACGTGTATATATAATTTTATATATATATATATATAAAATTTATATTCATATGCTTATATTGTGTAGAGCATATTTTTTGAAGTAATACACATGTGAATTCAATATCATGTACTGTTAAATTATGCAATCCTTCTACATAATATTAAAACAATGGTATGTATAGGCCTTCTTAAAATGTGACACTTATTATAACATTTATAATAATGTCCCATTAATTCAAGAAACAATACATAATATTGATTTAATTCTACATAATATGATTTTAATGTATAATTATAGTGGAATTGTGGTTGTAAAAGTAATCTCACTAAAACATTTATATAAAAAACGCGCCAAGTTCTACACTAAAAAAATTCTCTTTGAGCCTCGGAAAGAAGTGATATCTAATGGAGTGCCAAGTTCAACTTGCAATGGCTTTCAAAATAACTTTTCACTTCTTTTTTACATTCTGTTTTTTGAACCATTTCATTTATTCAGTTTCATATATATTGAGATATATGGATAAACACGCATGAAAGAATCCAGTGTGCCAGTGGAGTGCGCAAATGGATAAGAAGTGACTATTCTTTGGAAATATATTGAAAGTTGAACTTGGCACTCTTTAGATCTCACTTCTTTTCGAGTCTGAGTAAGAATTTTTGAGGTGTAGAGCTTGGTACATTTTTACATAAATGTTTTGGTGAGTAATAAATACTTTTTTCGAAGAGTATGTATCAGAATGCGTTTATTTAAGTAGGTACCTGCTTGAGTGCTTACCATTGGGAGGCATGTGCTCACTTATTACTAAAATCGTGTAGTGCAACAAATAGAGAAATGTGAGAGTTCTATTTAAACTTAAATGGATTCGAGGAAAATGTTTGTTATATTTTGGAAACATGTTGAAAAGTTTATACTCCAAGTACTTCTTCCATGCCAATTTTAATTTACATTACATTTTGGGACATCCTGTTGAAAAGTTGAGATTTTGTATTTTACCCTTGATCCTTATCCAAAGTACTACCTATATGCCAATTTTCAACTTTCTAATTTGACTTGTTCAAGTAACACCCAACCTTCCCCCTACTATTTCGTATTCATTAATATTGTACGTTGATTAATTTCGAATGACCAGGCGGTATATGGGTAAGGTGTCAGACGTATGTGCTGGTGGTCTGGGGTTCAATCCTCGGCCCCGGCACAGATTTATTTGATCGCCAAACCCTTCCTTAACCTCTGACAAGACGTGTATTAATCACAACTTGTGAATGTGTGGAATGCCAGGCCTCCATTGTGGTTCGGATTCTACGTTAAATTGTAGGTCCTCCATTTCATCTCACAATCACCCTACACATTACACATTAGCGTAATTGCGCATAACCCGAACGGGTAGTAAGACGCGGTGCTAATTATAGACTAATAATAATGATTTTTGGCACAAGTTTCTTGCTGTACACAAACTGTTTACTTCTATGGTTATTCTCTTTTGAGCTTCTCGATACAAATTCAAACTTCTACATTTTTTTTGTGATCGGAAGGATGCTTCCTCATATCCTTTTTCGCCATTAAAAAAAAGACAGCAACAAATTATAATACTACTGTAAAATGTGCCAATCAATACAGCCCTAGACCCTAAACTTTGTGTCAATGCTACAGTAGCCCCATGGCTTCTTTGGTACTGACTGTCAGAAGTGACAGCTGCTAAACACATGTTTTTGCGGATCATTTGGTTCGGCGTAGGGATACATAATTTGGTCTGGTAACTTTTCAAAGCCGTCAGCTGTGAGCTGTCAGTCAGCACCAAAGAAGCCATGGGGCTACTGTAGCTTGTTAGAAACTTTTCAATGTGTGCCATCCTGGCCACCCGACTTTTAGCCACCCGGTTTTTAAAAAAAAGCCATCGTTTGTGCTACGTTAGTGATGGTTAGTGCTCGTTTTCATCGTTAGTGCTGTAAATTTACGGCACTTATTAACTATTGTTTATGGGTGGCTAGGGAGATATCTCCCTGGCCACCCAGTATAAGAAATAATAGAGATAACGCTTTTTTTTAAACTCCCATCGTTTGTGCTACGTTAGTGCTGGTTAGTGTTCGATTTTCATCGTTAGTGCTGTAAATTTACGGCACTTATTCACGATTGTTTATGGGTGGCCAGGGAGATATCTCCCTGGCTACCCAGTATAAGAAATAATAGAGATAACGGTTTTTTGAAAACGTCCATCGTTTGTGCTACGTTAGTGCTGGGTAGTGCTCGATTTTCATCAGTTACATACAGTTACAGTACATAATAACTTTTCCTTATTTTATAAATTATCTACGTTTATATTGAATTCTTATTTTATAGGATAATATTCTTTAGTATTTTTGATTTAATCACTTTTCAAAATTAATAATAGTCTAATTTATTACCAACTATCTTTTAAATGACAACTGGTTTTTCCCTCTTATGCATAATACTGTTAACTGTAGTGCTATTTTTCAAAGATTTATGTGAAAATCAACAATATACATATACATACGACTATTCATTTTATAAAATAAAGATGGTAGGGAAGCAAATGTTTTATTTTCGTGCTTGCTACTGCACTAGATAATAATTATTGTAAATGCCAGATTTATTAAATTTTAGGTTAAAATAAATATAATCAATAACAGTTCTACATTAAAACTATTCTTTAATAATTGAGTATAGAATTTATTTTGCAATTTAAATGATTGAAGAAAGAATTCCCTTTTGCGTGGGCTTGACACTTTTTGACTAACATTTTTAACCATCTGTCTCTTTTCCTAAGAAAATCAGTGTATTTGCAGTTTTATCTTCAGGTTTGCTGTCCTCTCTCCAATTCAACCCTTCTTATCTAATCCCTCCCTCTCATTCTTCTTTCTTTGCCTACTAATTTGTAGCGTGTACTTGGAACTACCATTCTAATAGTTTCAAGCTGAAAGGTTCGGTGTTTTCCTAATCTCAAGGACCTATCCCTTCCATCACTCTCCCCAGACTCCACTAATATTTCCTATTATTTTCTTTATTAATATCTTGTCTTGGATCTACCCAACTTTGTTGCTTCATCAATACACAGCAAAACTAAGTATTTTTGTATAAGTACTTAAACACCAAAATAGTGAAATTGAAATCATTGCCTTGAGGTCAAATATATAATAAAACCAGCACCCCCCCC
>CABFOV010002650.1:11094-39178 GCA_902141375.1 Timema poppense
CCCCCCCCCCTTCGCTATAGCGTAGAGTTAATATCACAAATTTAACTGATATTTTGTCTTACCTGCTGATGACTGGGAGATCGGAGTTCATTCCCAGTTGGGTCTACTGGGGATGGTTTTTTCCTAAATGGTTTCTTATTCACTTTCCCTAAGTAAATGCTGGTACATTTCCTTTAAATTTGACCTCTCTCATCCCTAACCCATTAGCGTAATTATTACCTAACCTTACAACCCAACAATCCAATGAACGCTTTATTTTAGTTAAAACTTTGTCAAGTTTAAACTGAATTGCACTTCACAACAAAATTAATACTACAATATTAGTAAAACATATAACACAATTAAAAACACATGTCAACATCAACGCCAAATAAAATATAATATTAATGTCAATAACAGAACAAGGGCCCCGGAAGCTCTTTGTTAGTGGTTGGTGGGGGGTGAGGGGGCTCAAATAAGAGGGAGGTCTGGGTTCCTTGCTCGGTAAGATCTTAAGGCATAGATGATTCCTGAAGATATTTGATGGAAGTTAATCTTTAATGGGTAGTATTTTTAATGCCTTTGTTTGTTATAAATTATAGTTGAAACACGGCTTGAAGAGCGGATTATTATTATTACTTTGCGGATTTGGACGCGCTTAAAAGTTATTTAGATTGGCCGTCGCCTGGAAATATTTTGGAAATTAGTTGCCTCTAAAAGATACTTTAGCTATTTCCCCAGTACATTCTTTAAATTTGGATGCCACTAAAACAGTGGTCCCCAAACTGAAATTGTGGTATGCGTACCACCAGTGGTACGTACGTACAATAATTCTCCGTGGTACGCCTTGAGAAGCCAAACAAAAAAGTTAATTTAAGTCGTAAAAAAATAAGGCCTCATAAAATCTTATAAATATATTACCAAAAAGTGTAACCAAAAGGAAAATAGACTTAAAAAGTGGTCGTGGGTGTGGGACAACATTGCGCTAAACTTACACAAGAGGCAGCCACGAGAAATGCCTCCTCTCTACTCGTCATTTTGATTTCAACTAGATTTGTTGCAGACAAACTTGCTCTGCTATACATTTTCTTAGCACATGCTAAAAATGTATCCAGAAAATGTTATATAGCAAAGTTAGATATCATGACTATGTAACCTTTGTTATATAGCATTGCTACATGCTACAGAGTGTAAACTCTGCTAAAATGCAAGCTGAAACCAACAATGCAAACTTAGTTTATGTTCACTAGTAGCACTGGTAGCTGAAAGCATCGGGGAGCGAGGTTTTGAAAAGATAGGAATAGTTAAATCAGGCCTGTCCAATCCGCGGCCCCCGAGAACATTCTGTGTGGTCCACCAGCTCAAACTAAAATACTTCACTTAGAAGAAATAAACAAAAAATTGGGCTTTTGGAGCTGACCTTAATGCTCGCTAATTTTCACGAAGTTTCCAGAATTATAATTATTCATGTATTTGTTAAAAATTAATACTTACTCATTCATTTAAAAAAATTATATTGGCATTAGGTACTATAAATTTAATGTAAACAGGCTTGAACTAATCACTGAAAATATTGAGAAAAGATAAAGGGTACAGTTCCTTTTAGGAAAAAACAAAGCTGTAGTTAGGGGGTTGGGATTGTGGGCTCAAACTCCCTTGAAATTGTATTAACAAAATATATATGGCTATATTTATGGTTCAAACAAGATAAAAAAAGGTAAAAGCAAAAATTAAGGGGCTGTGTTACCATTAAAAGCATTTGAGAGAGCTTCTAGCGGTGTTTAATATTCATAGTTTTTCCTAGCCTCCGACAGTTAGGGGATTATGTTACCATACAAACAATTCAGAAAGCTTCTAGAGGTGTTTAATGTTTAGCATTTTTCCTAGCCTCCGGCAGTTAAGGTATTGTGTTGCCATACAAACAATTCAAAGAGCTTCTAAAGGTGTTTAATTTCTAGAATATTTCCTTGCCCTCAGCAGCTAGGAAGTTATGTTACTATTCAAAACCCATTAAGAGCTTCTATAGTTGTTTAAATATTTAGTATTTTTCTAGCCTTTAACAGTTAGTGGGTGCCTTAAATTTACAACACTAACAATGAAAATCAAGCACTAACCAGCACTAACGTAGCACAAACGATGGGCGTTTTTAAAAACCGAGTGGCTAAAAGTCGGGTGGCCAGGGTGACACACATACTTTTCAAGTGTTAAAAGATCATTTAAAGATAACCGAGGCCCCTCCCCCCTTACCCCTTCCGTTTCCATCCAGGTGTCCTTAATGGTGGTTTGACCAGAATAGAATGGCGGTAAAGTGACCTATCTCCATTGGAATATTAAATAGAGAATGCATAGAAATTGTTGGTTTTTTAAGCGGGAGGGGGGGTGTTATTCGGTTTTTTCATATATAGACACCTAATTATAATCGTACTGTTGCAAGCGTTAACTATTTGTGACTATTAATTCCAAGTTAAAAAAATAAATTTCTCTCTCAATTAATAGTTTGTAAACCAAACACATTTATTAATTTCTATCTAATTTTTAATCTAATTATTCCATAGTTTTATTAAATTTTGGGTCAGGCATAATCGTTTGGCATATTGGTACCTTAAATTTGACACAATATATATTTTACTATCATTCATTATAGTTGAGATATCATCAGAATAAGAATAACCTTTGGGTAAATGAGGGAAATGTGGGTTGCGGGCTGCCCCTTTAACTGTAAAGCTCAAACCGCGATGTAGTTGATATGTGCTGGCAAGAGATCGCAAAAGATATACCAAATTCATATCTAAACGTGTTAATTTCAGGGACTGAAATTCTCTCTGGTTTTAATTTTAAATGAACATTTTATGTAGAAATTAATAAGCACACTCAATGCCTCTTCACTAGACAACTCCGTGATTGCGATTGACCTGCAGTCAGTGTAAGCCGCCTCCACTCTGACCACCATCTGCCAAGCTGCATTCTGGCCATACCGCAACGCTAAATACACTATTAACAGTCCATTACATAAATAAGTTCATTTTGCTTTATATTGTCTCAACAGGTACACACTAATAATTAAGGATTTAATCTGTCAGAATTAGTATCCAAAATGCCTTGTTTGACCATTTGTTTTTAAAATATTATTTTTAAACCATTGCTAGTTTTCTACTCAATGTCTGAATATTTTTTTACCAGCCCATGTTGTTCAACATTAAATGCATAAGCTCCTCACTTAAATAACAACCTTTTGTGTTGATTTGCCTGTCAAGGAAACCTGATTACAAGTATGAATATGCTCATAAAGGTGAAATGTTTCTAAAATATAGTTTAAAATTCATGGTTCTATCCTAAAGTGAAGGTTTTTGTCTTATGTTCCAGAGACTTTCGTCCATCCAGTTTAGACAAATTGCAGGAGGTGTGTCGACTGCGGCTGTATCAAGTGTATGCTTGGGGTGTACCTCTGATTATTGCTGGTGTGGCTGCTTTAGTGGACAACTTGCCACCATCCCATAACTCCCTACTGAGACCAAGGTTTGGACAACGAACTTGCTGGTTTTACGGTGAGTTTGCCACATTTCTTGGATGTTTCTGACAATAATTAACCTACCAAAAATTATCACTTCCTGTGCGATTATGTAACTAACTATCTTCTCAAACTAAGGGCCAGTTTCATAGTCAAATTTAGTACTCCTCAAGTGCGGCGCTACACTAAATACAAGACGACACCTACCTAAACTCGAATGGAATGGGCCGTTCTCGCATAGGAAACTGGCCCATTCCATTCTGGTTTAGGTAGGTGTCGTCATGTACTTAGTGTAACGCCGCACTTGAGGCGTACTAAATTTGACTTATGAAACTGGCCCTTAAAATGATACAACTAAACTAATCACCTTTTCACTTAAAAAAATTGATTCTACATTTAGGCCTAAGTTGAAGAAATATTCAATTTGGTGACCCTATTGAAAAGATTACAGTTCGGCTACAAGCTGCGATGAAGGCACTGTACAATAAAACTAATGCTATAGAGAAAGCAATTTTGAGCGCTCAGTGGACTCGATCGGTAGCAAGTGCTATAAACATCCTTGAGCCAAGCATTTGATTGACCAGACCAACAGCAGAAACACTGTGGGCTCGCTCACATTTTATTCAGTGGTCAACAAGGCTATGGTACTCTCATGGTTTGCTATTTTATTTTTTTGTCTGAGTCTTGTTATCCGCCTGGAATATACAAATTTAATCAAACAAATATGATAGGAATAAAGAAAGCAGAATGTATAAGAAATCTACCAACATTTATTTTTAGAGTGGAAAACAATCTAGGAACCCCGCCCTTATAATACCCCCACTGGCACTAAAACTACAACCTTAAACCGTTAATGAAATACTGTTAACTGTACTATTATATATATAGACCTACATATTTTATTCTTTGTTGTATTGCAGACCTCTTCCCATCCAAACTGCATTGGGATCACTTCTATCCCACAAAACAAAGTTATTATAAACAACAAAGAGACTTTGTTCAACTGTGTTGACACAGCCAAAAGGTTCAGCATCTGAAAGTGTCAGCGATAAAAATCAACAGTTTTTGTTTTCTTTATTGGGCAACAAACTGGCAGGTCCTTAGAATTTGGCCAGCCCCCAATGATTTAATTTGGGTATTTTCCCTCTCACAAGCTAAGACAAGTTTGAAGCCGCCTATCACTCAAAACTGCTCTCTGTGTATTCTTATCCTTAGAATTACCTCGAATTGTGTACGTGCAATAAAGTGAAATACATTTTTCAAGAAGTTAATATCAATCCTAAAACTTCAAAATGTCTAAAAAAAACCTCATGGTCTTAAAATTTCCCATTTTATCCTTATTAAAAGTTGACATTGTTCGAGAAAGACTAGAGCTGTGTTTTTAACAGTAAGTTTACTTTTGTTTAGTATGAATATATCTATTGCGCCAGCTGTGCTCTATTCTTCGTGTAATTAATTATATTCATTAGTACTACATGTCAGCACCGCATTGATCCTTCTCCCCTAATGGCTCTAGGCTCGCTAATCCCGCGCTTTTTCTTCGAATAACGGGAAAAACTGTTCAAACGTCTTTTAGTATCGGGACACACAACCATGAAACTCTCTCGTGGGAAATAATTAATAAGTGCTCAAGAAACAAGATTGGGGCGCCCCAGCTATCAGCCCCAGCTATCATCTCATCACTTCAGCTATTCTCAGTCACCATTCGCAAAGGTAGACTCATATTTAATCAATTGGTTTTCTCTGTGTTTGATAATTTAAAGCCTGTGTGAAAAATCTCGTGTTAACATCGCATAGAAATGTTCGTTCTCCGGGATGGATCCGTTTCTTTGAAATAAATGAACTCTCGCTACGGTACCATATAGTCTATTTAGAGGACAAACAACTATGTTCATAAAGTTATTAATAACTACAAAGTGTTTTTAATTGTGTTAAACTATCTTTATAAGCGCGAGCCTAACCATTTTAGTTTGCACTTAATTAGAAAATCATTCTAGTAAACTCCCCCCTGTTTCCCTTGTTTTTAGGTTCAGTTTCACTTGCCAGGTTGATAAGGCTCATAATCACAAAGTTTTTGTTGTTGTATTACTCTGTAACGAACCTGTTGTGTGGACTCTGATTTTGTTTGATTGTTTATCATTTAATTAGTTCGAGTGTATTTTTGTTTATTGTTCTAATATTGGTCAACATGAGGTTCGCTCGGCATTGCGACCTTATTAAGACACGCCTCGTTAAGATTAGGGAATTTGTAACGGAAGCATATTCCACTGTGAACAAAGAGGAAGTTGAGAAAAACTAATGAGTTTGAAGTGATGTTATCTAAGATTGTTCCGGAAGAAATTGAAGATGACAATGATAATATTGTAATTCAGAATCAAGACGAAATATTTGAATTACATACGTTTTCAAGTTGTAGTATAACAATGTTACTTCCCACTCCTGAACCTCAACTGGACGATTCAAGTCACTCCATGTCTAGTGGGTCTTTGGGGTTCCAACTCTGTCCATACGCTTACCGAAAATTGAACTACTGACCTCTGGTGATTCATCACAGTGGATGAGTTATCATAATTTGTTCGACACGACTATTCACCAAAATTCAAGCTTAACACCTGTTGAAAAAAATGTCATATCTGATGTCAACTCTAAGCTCAGAAGTGAGCAATCTAATTAAGTCTCCCCCTTTCCAAGCCCAACTATCACATAGCCTTCGATTTATTGTGTAGTCGCTATCACAACATAAGAAACTTAACTTCACTTCACATAAATAAAATCATTGATTTATCTCATGTCACTAGTGGGTCACTCAAGAGCCTACGTAACATGCTCAGTAGTTACGATGAAAATAGTCAAGCTCTCCACGCTCTTGGACAAGGCACAGCTCTCGAAGGCCCTCTAGTGTTCTCAGTGCTGTTGCGGAAACTCGACGGCGACACTCGACACAGGTTTGAGACCAGCCGCGGTACAAATATAAGTTTACCGACGATAGATGAATTAATTAATTTTGTACATCTTGAAGCTTCACATCTTGAATCAGTCAACAATGTGAATACTGCCCAGAAGCACCCGCACACTACTCAAACACCACAAGTCTCTTACTCATTGCCAAGGATGCCAGGTGGCATCAAACCCACGTCCTATCAAAATCACAAGGTCGCGCTATTATCCACCTCTCACACTAATTGTGTTTTTTCTAAAGCTGATACTCATTCAATTTATCGCTGTCCTGATTTCCAAGTCTCTACTCCTCAAGAAAGATTTAATTTTGTAAAAGCTAATGGAATCTGTTATAATTGTCTTGGTCACTCTCACAAACTGAACAATTGTTAATCATCACGTTTATGTAATAAATGTAATAAAATACATCACACGTCACTACATTTGGACTCAAACCCGTCTAAGGTCACTCAAGGTCGCTATACTCGTCCACCGCACAACACCCAGAGTTCTGCACGTCATCAAGCCTCAGAAAACGTATAAACTACAAATACTCCGTTTGTTGGTTTGTCACACGTACATAGCACTGTTCTTTTAGCAACAACTCTTGTTAATCTCTCAACAGCTGGTGGTGTCTCCCTTGTTGTTCGTGGAATATTGGATTCTGCTGCTCAAAGTACTTTAATCACTGAACATGAACAATGTGCTCAATTGCTACAGGTCAAACGTGCTTGTACTTTAAGGTAGATCATTGATATTTCCCAAGATCTGGTAAATACTAAAGGCCTAACTTATCTTAATATTTCGTCTCTGAATGAAAACATAATATCCCAAGAGCATCCCATATTATTTTTTGTATAAAATAACTTCAGAACTTCCTCATGCAGTTCTTTCACCTAACATAAAAAGAAAGATACCTCCTTTGTCCTAGCTGACCCCACATTTGACACCCCTGCACCCATAGATATCCTCTTTGGTGCAGATTTGTTTGCACAAACTATGACTGGTGAACAATATATTCTCAGAAAAGACCTGCCCATTGCCTTTGGTACTGTTTTTGGTGTCGTCCTTAAGGGACCCACTCCCTGCTCTACAGTCAGTGTACCTCAAGACCATTTTAATGGTATCACCACTCTGCTCTCTATCAATTATATCGACCTTCGCTCCTCCTTGCAAAACTTATGGAAACTTGAACTTTCACATAGCAAGGTCCTCTCTAAAGAAAAACAATTATGTGAAGATAATTTTGTTTCTACGCACACTCGAGATGTTATTGGTCTCTATGTAATACGACTCCCATTCAAGGACTCTCACCCCCTCCCCTCCCTTTTCGCTGACTCATCAAACAATACAAGAAATAGATTTAATGTTTTATAAAGACGATTTGCAGCTCAACGTCAATTCAGACAATTGTATGTAGACTTCATGGAGGATTATCTTACAGCTGGTCACACGACTGAACGCAAACCTCCTCCAGACATTAACTCACCACACTATTTCTTGCCCCACCATGGAGTCATGAAATCAACCTCGTCCACAACTAAGCTACGGGTCGTTTTCGATACTAGCGCTCGCAACTCCAACTCAGTTTTGTTAAATCAGGTTTAATTACCTGGGCCTAAACTTCAAAATGAAATTTGTGATGTGATCACTCACTTCCGTCACCACCCCATAGTCTTCTCATGTGATATTAGATAGATGTACCGACAAATCTTGATACACCCTGATGATCAATCGTACCAATTTGTTTACTGGCGTGACACTCCCACAGTACCTCTTACTGTCTATAAACTTAGTACTTTCACGTATGGAACTACCTCATCCCCGTATCTTGCACTAAGAATTCCCCATCAGTTGATGAAGTATGAAGGACACAACTACCCGCATGCATCCAAAGTCTTGCAAACACAATTTTTTGTAGATGATGCAATCTGTGGAGAAAACACCATAGAAGATGCACTTCTTTTCCAGTATGAACTTACCAAGCTGTTAAAATTAGGGACCTTTGAATTATGAAAATGGTTGATACTACGCCTCAGCATTCTTGGGCTCCAGTGGACACCTGACTCTGACAACTTCTCCTAACGCATGTGATTGACAGGAGACTCTCTTAAGCCTACAAAGCGTAAAATTCTCTCATTTGTGGCTCAAATCCATTATCCTTGCGGTTGGTTAACTCCTGTCGTGTTCTGGGTGAAGTCTTTCATCCAGCTGTTATGGAGATTAAGCCTACTGTATGATGAACCCTTGCCTGCTGACATTGCTAAAAACTGGGAAAGATTTTTGAAGAATATTTCCGTTTTAGAAGCCATTAACATACCGCGCTATTATTTATCTCACGTCTGCTACCAACATGCAACTATATGGTTTCTGTGATGCCAGTGAGGCAGAGTATGGATGTTGCCTCCACCTCAGATGTCTTGACCCCGACATCAAAGTGACAGTTTATCTTCTCATCGCCAAATCACCTGTACTTCCCCTCAAAAGAATCTCCATAACTCGCTTGGAACTCTGCGCCACTCACTTGCCAAATTTTTGTACTATTACACTGACCTTTTATCCCCAAATTGCTAAAATTACTCTAGAACTGCTTGGTCTGACTATATGATTGGCCTCTCGTGAATTCTTACACCACCATATCGTCTCAAAGTGTTTGTGGCCAATCGTATTCCACAAATCCAAGACTGGCTACCTCCTCATACTTGGATGCATATCGCTTCTCTCCACAACCCTGCTGACCTTTCCTCTCAAGGTTTATCCCCTACATATCTCAACGATCATCCCCTGGGGTGGTCTGGTCCTCCGTGGCTCTTTCTTCCACCTAAACAGTGGCCTCTTTCTCGATTCACTCCTGTGGCCGAAGCGGCATTACCCGACGTCAAATCCTCACCATTAAATGTTATCATTGTTAATCCTGCTACTGATTCGATTGAAACATTACTGCTCAAACACTCGTTGTGGAAAAAACTCGTCAACGCAATGGCTTTAGTACTTCACTTCTTTAAACACTGCAAATCAAAAAATCGCCAAACAGGACTCCTCAGCCCTCAAGAGCTCACTGAAGCCATTCAATGCATCTGTCGAGTTGTCCAAGCTGTAACCTTCATCGCCGACGTAGAACTCATCAAGGCTAAGAAACCATGATGCACAAAACGCCAACGCTTATTCATGTTCCTGGACAACCAGGGAATATTGAGAGTAGGTGGATGAATCAGTCGCTCAAATCTGGCTCATGAAGCTAAACACCTTATCGTGCTACCAAAATCACATATTGTCAACCTGATCATCGATCACCATCATCTCAAGCATCTCCATGCTGGACCTCAACTGCTGCAGGTCCATTCTCAGTAAAGTTACACACTATCAGACGCCTCCAGCCTATTAAAGTCTATCTCTGCTGGTTTGTCTACTTCTCAACTAAAGCAGTCCACCTCGAAGTCATCACAGACCTTACCTCGGATGCATTCATCGCTGCCCTCAAACCTATATTAGGACTGCGGGACAAACCTAATAGGTGCCTCTCATCCGTTGAAGAAAACCAATAATGATCATCTAGCTCAAGACCGCACTCAACAACAACCTCAACAGTTTGCTTCACAACCTTCCATCAAGTTTCACCTCCAGCCGCACCACATTAGGGAGGACTTTGGGAATCTGCGATCAAAAGCGCAAAATACCACCTCTCGAGCGTAATTGGAGATCAGATATTGACCTTAGAAGAGTTCATAACGTTGACGACTAAAGTGGAAGTTATGTTGAACTCTATACCGCTAGTCCCTCTATCCATTGACCTATGTGAACTAGATGCTCCAGGACACTTCTTGATTAGCTCTTTCTTTGCCGTACCTGTAACAGATGCATCTGACATACCATGCAACCGATTGAAAAGATGAAATTCAGTCAAATCACTCTCTTAACACTTCTGGAAAAGATGACTTAAAGATTATGTACACACCCTTCAGCAACTCTTAAAATGGACAATGCAGAGAGCTAACCTACAAGAAGGAGATCTCATCCTCATCCATAAACACAACACACCACCTCTGTCTTGGCGTCCTAGACGTGTCACTTCGACCTCTCCTGGAAAAGACGGCATTGTACGAGTTGTACATCTTCGCACCCAAGAGGGAACACTTTCAAGGCCTGTCGTCAAAGTGTTTCCTCTCCCACTCAACTAGGGTTGTAGATTGTTATTATCGCGTTCTTTTTAAGTTCTCTCTGTTTTTGTCTTTTTTGTCCCTTTAATTGGTTTATCTTGTATTTTTGTTTCTTTCGTGATTGTTGTTGTATCTTTTGTTCTCATTCATTGAACTAGTAGTTAAAGGTGGGCAGTATGTTTAGTATGAATATATCTAGTGAACCAGCTGTGCTCTATTCTTTGTGTAATTAATTATATTCATTAGCACTAGGTGTCCGCGCCACATTGATCCTACTCCCCTAATGGCTCTAGGCTCGCTAATCCCGCGCTTTTTCTTCGAATAACGGGAAAAACTGTTCAAGCGTCTTTTAGTCTCGGGACACACAACCATGAAACTCTCTCGTGGGAAATAATTAATAAGTGCTCAAGAAACAAGATTGGGGCGCCCCAGCTATCATCTCATCACTTCAGCTATTCTCAGTCACCATTCGCAAAGGTAGACTCATATTTAATCAATTGGTTTTCTTTGTGTTTGATAATTTAAAGCCTGTGTGAAAAATCTCGCGTGTTAATACCGCACAACTTTGATCTGAGAATTATGATATTTAGTGTGAAATATAATATTGTTGAAAATTATTTAATTTTACCTTTTGATCAAACAGGTTCAACATTTTATTTTTAAAACCATGTAAAGTTTAAGTTATCCCTATTTAATTCCTTTAAATATAAACGTTAAAAACCTATAACATGTTCAAAACAAAATATACCATTTATTGCCTATAACCACTGGTAACAGACCTAATATTAAATTGTGTTGTGCCCGCAATTTAATGATCTAATAGTTCCGACTTGTATTGTATCCACTATTTTGGGCTTTGTTAGTTGGAAGTTTGAGAGCGGTATAGAGAAAACGTACATAATCTGAAAGAAATAAGTGTTGATTGGAAATTCTTAGGATATTTATACATATTCTTGTATCATTTAGCACATTGTTATGTACACATGTATATAAACATGTACAGACAGTTGTGCCATGTACACTCAGTTTATTACCCCAAAAGGTAGCAGGCTTCTGAAGAAAGGATACACCAGTGTCTTAACTGTGCTCTGTGGAGCCCTTGATTTCTGCCATCGCATGCTATATGAAGCAAGATTAGAATAGTCTTTATTTGCTTTTCATAGTATAAAAATTAATAGCATCAGTAAATTAGTATTGCCTATTTTTTCAAATCTGAATATAAGACATTTGCCAAAGGCACAGGCAAAGCCAGAACATGTTATGTTTTCAGCTTGATACTTTTATACTTGTACAATTTAGCTGTCATTGAATTTTCATAATATTAGTGTAAAATATTTTATGAGGGTTCCAGCATGCATTTTTTCTGGTGCCAGGGCTCCTTCAGTTTAAAAGTTTAGAAACTCCTCGGCTACACTATGATGCTCAAACTGAACTCGATCAAGGTTAAACTGCTATCTTACAGGGTAAGTTTAGTGTATACTCTATTTACCATTAGTGTACACACGATTCAACCTAATAAGTAACCCATTCACATTGCTTGTTTCCACCATTTTAAGATAGGGCATATTGAAATCAACCAAAGGGAGACTGCTTCTACCTTTCATTATACATGTAATAGAAGTGTTGCTTGGGATTTGTACCAAACACTTGTATCTTGTGCACGTTTATGAGCTTTGTTCCCAGACACTACCATCATGTTGCTTTAGATTTGTACCAAGCCATTGGTATTATGTGCACTCTGTTTACAGTGAAAGCTTACAGCCTTATTTTGACAGGCTTTGCCACGGCCCTATCATATAAGCTGAACTAGAGTGGAAACAAGAAAAGTAGCTTGCTACCTTGTGTACACTATTTACCTTCACTGACTACAGTATGTGTCTTTGGTGTATATAGTTTTGTAAATGTTTTGAATATTTGGGTTTAATCCTACTGGCTAAATTATCAAACTCCTACATAGTTGTTTTTTATAAACAGAATATGTTAACATTTTTACTAATAAATATAAATATTATATAGGGTATCCCAAAAGTCTCCATGCATAGGAAATGTCAGTTCAAAATAGTTCATAATGTGCTCAAGAGTCAGCCATATGTAATTGCGTTCCAACCAGTCCCGACGCACACGCTGCAAAATGTTCAACGTCACATGACGGCAGGCGTCGACGATGTGGGCCTGCGGGTGGTGCAAATCCTGGATTTTCTCCTGGGAATCCAGCAACTTAATGTGACTCCAGAGGTAAAAATCAAGAGAGTGAGGTTTAGGGAGCGGAGTAGCCATCCGGCAGGTCCTTGTCAACTGATACAATGGTTGGAAAACTGACTGTCCAGGCATTGCTGCACAGGACGGGCTAAGAGGGGGAGAGGGGAGGCTGTCCTGCTAAAGTTACGCCGGAAAATCTCGCTTGACATTCAACACCAGTGGCATAACTATCTCCTCCAACATCTCAAGATACCGTTAATGAAGATGGACCCAATCAACCTGCCTCTCCACATGCCACACCACAATATATACTCTAATAATGTTTAAAACTATGGACAGACTGAATTAAATGTCTGACCCACCAAATATTATGATTTTTTGGAGTAGCCCACTCGGATAACTAATGGAATAGCCCTGCTTTAGTACTGCATGTATTTGAACCTACTATCACTAACCACAATCATTGAAATACTAACAACAAAACAAAGCATTAATGATAATCATTAACAAGGTTTTTATGAATGCACTTTTGTTTACTATTACATGTCAAAATATCCTATGTTCTTGTGAGAATTGATTACAATGGAAAAATATTAAATGGAAAAATGCTATCATTTATTTTCAAGCTACATTGATAATAGTGACTCACTCTCCTTCCATGGGCGTCCATAAACGGGTGATAAGTGGGGCTCCGTCCCCCCTTATCACGCTGCAATATCTACTTTTTTGTAATAAAATTGTGTGTTTGGGATTTGGTTGCAATTTGCTACTTACAACTTTGAGTCAGCAATATTCGAGATAACAGATATATATGGTAAATGATAAGATGTGGATTTCCTCCCATTCCATCTTCAACAGCTTTCTTTTCATTTTGTTCTGCTCACTAAACTTGTGTGAAATAGATACGGTTTCTTTTCATTGGGTTAAGCTACAACTACATTTTATTTATTTTGTTAGTTTTCCAGAAAGCATTTTTGTGTAAATTGAAACTTAGAACAATGTTCAGATGCTCTAAAATTCCTTCCCGCAAGCCTAAATTCCTGAAATTTTCTCTCGGGAAGAGATAGCAGATAGGACTTCCAATCTTCCCTCATTTGGAAAACCCACATGGGTGCACTTGTCTCCTTCCAAACAATTCTAGTGCAGATAGTTTTTTTACAATCAAAAATAAGATTGTTGACAAATGTATCAGTTATAGAAAACACCTATAATATTTAATACTTCTTTTTTATTGAGAATGTTCCTCAATTTGTTATTCTTAAAACTATATTAAAAATATACAAAATCCTTACTCTGCACTAACTCAAAATGTGAACGGTATATTAGATGTAATACAAAAATTATTTACTCTAACTAATGTATTTGCCAAATTGTTTATTTTTCTTATATTGGATTACTTGAATTTTAAATAACATTCCTTTAGATACTCAGAAAATTCTATTATATCATTTTTAATCCAATATATTGTTTACCAAAAAATGTGGAAGTGGTTTTATTTAACTTCAATCATTGATTGTTAGTTTAATTCAATGTTTTTCTACTGTGTTATCAGGTGATATGGAGATATTGGCATATTTTTTCGCCCCTTTGGGATTATTGTTGCTCATCAACTTGTTCCTGTTTGCGGCCACAGCCTGGGAACTCACTTGTGGATTGTGGAAGACTGAAGTGGTGAAAGCGAGCACTGAGAGGTATACCTAACATAGCTTGAATTCACAATTTTTTTTTTTTGTTTCTTTCTACTTTGTTTCAATACATAAGAGGTTGGTGATAATTAGGGCAAGAGTGGTTATGAGTTTCCATATTTTTATTCTAAATTTCATTTAAATGCTAGACAGGGTATAATTTACATATTTTGAATTGTTGTGATTACAGTTTTTTACTTGGCATACATTAATACATAACCAAACTATATTTATAATATATTTTTAAGAATCTTTTGAATATAACTAGTATTTTTTTTAAATAAGCCTACATAGCAAAATGCAATATTTCATGATACAAGATAATAATGAGTATTACTAGGAAGTAGGTGTTTTTGCAATGTTGAATAAATAATAGTTTTGTATCTAGTATATTTTCCAAACAAATCATATAATTTTTTCCCCCCAATATTTTCAGGCAACTTTAGTTAATTTAGGGTACATTTGAAACAATCATAATCATACTCCATTTTATCTTTTTAGTGATTTTTTAATTTTAGGTGCATATTTGCAAGCAAATTTCACAATGTTTTTGGTGTATCCAACCCCTATTCATAGCCCTTGTGATTTATGTAAATAATATTAATAACATTATTATCATCATACTCATGTGCATATTTGTAGATTATAATTTGTACTGTTGCAGGGCTGCTCTGGGGCGTGTCTGTGTGAAGTTAGTCATCATGATGGGCCTCACCTGGGTGCTGGACATAATATCGTGGGCTGTTGGAGGGCCGAGCTACTTGTGGTACCTACCAGACCTCCTCAACACACTACAAGGAGTGTTTATTTTTATCGTGGTGGGGTGTCACCCGCAGGTGTGGGCAGCCGTAAAAAGGAATTGCCTCGGAGAAAGAACAAATAGAACTCTTGCACGCCACCAGCTCTCCTCAGTGTCTCAGGCCTCACGCTCTGCCTTAGACACTACTAACACCACCAAGATAATCCCTCTAGAAACCATGTGCTGAGACACATCTAACTGTTGAATTTAAAACTCTAAAGTTAGTGTTTTATTTAATAATCATGTATTGTAATAGTTTTTAAGGAGTTAGAACATGCATGTTAATAAATAACTAAATGTTTTTTTTATAAACTGCACTGTACATAGATAAATTGTAATGTTACCATTTTATATTACAATCCCACCGATGGACATAGGTAGCCAATATTTTTGTTGTTTCAAATTTATGATTGTTTGTATTTTTATTGCAAATTGTTTATTTGCTCTAAAATGTTCCTTATATACCTAGATTCTCTTAGAATGGGCATTTGTAGAAGTTTTTAGAAAATACAAACATACTTTTTGAATGCTACAGTGATAGCATTATACCATAATATTAGTGTTATTTCGTAAGTACCGGTATTGATAATATCTATCAAATTTGACAACTGCAGCATACATGACTTGACAAATTAATACGTGAAAGTTAATGGGTTAACTTTTTTTAGCTGTCAGATACGTCCATTCATAAGGAAATTGGAGTATAGTTTTTATATCTACCTATGATAAATCTAAACTATCTTATATGTATTTTTCCTGTGTTTTTACTGAAAGTTTTCAGCATATTATGTTGATCTCACTTTAGTTATTAGATGATGATAATGATGATAATAAAATACATAGCTTTTTTTTAAACTATTGTCTAAGTTTTGTGATCATGTTTTGTAATCCAACCTGTTAGTGTGTTTGATCCCAATGACGAGTCATTGTGTTGAGCCTTCGAACAGCAATTATTGATAACATGCCCGAATATTAATTTGGCGATACATCAATAAAACTATTTACTAACTAAAAGCCTAGGACTATGATTGAAACAGATAATATAGTTGCTGTAAATTTAGGAGCACACTAACGAACTTTATGTTAATTTAAAAGGCTATGATAACCGGTAAATGGAAGTAGTTTTTCTCACATTAGGTTTTTTCATTTTGTTTCTGAGTATGTTTGTGCAATTTCGTGAGCTTCCTCTTATTTGCTATTCCACTAGGTGAAATAGTTAACTGTTAATAGCAAGCAATCTAGAACTAAATCATACAAATAAATTACATTCATTAGCATTGCCACAATCACTGTTCCTTTCAGTGTTTACAACTAAAGTGGGAAACATAATATGCGAGCGCATTGGGAGCGAATGAACGAGGAAGCTGGAAATCACCAAAATGGAACAAAGTAAAATGTTGAGTAATTGAGTTTTGGAAATAGAATTGAAACCTTTTCAATAGTAAAAGAGCTGTCCACAATGGTTACACGGATTTGATTTATTCTTGTACTCAAAAATTGGGCTGAGTGCAGACCAAAAATATGAAGGTCTAATTCATTCAGCAGGTCTGAGGTGAAAGTTATTGTGGATACTCTACCAAGGGAATTGACTATATTAGATAATAAAAATGAGGATACTGCTCAGTAAGACATTAATTATAGAAAAACTATAATTCAGCTTATGGACTATTTCAAACTAAAGGTGAACTTAGGTCAAGAATGAAGAAAGTTTTAACAGATTAAACAGTAAAGCAGCGAACGTTTTAATACTTCATCCATGGAGAATCACGCGTTTTCAGAAGTAATTTCAATGTATTGCATTTTAAAACTTTCTTACTTTAAAATACCAACTCCATTGAATTTGAAAAATCGTGTGACATGCTGGTTGCTTTTACCCAATAGGAAGCTAGCCTTCACAACATCAGGTTGCCAGGAGTTCTTCTATTAGTTAGTTTTAACACTAGTGACAAGGGGTCCAAGAAGCAAGGGGTAGATCATATATAGGCAGCTTGTGCATATGAATCCACACAGTACATATTACTCAGAATACAGAACATTATAATATCACAGAAAAACATAATTTTAAGCTCTCCGAGTCAGTCCATAAATGAACAAAAACTGTATCACTTTAATATCAAATCTACAGTACCGAAAGTGTAATTATCTAAATAAATCGTATGCAACATTAAAAGTTTTACTCATTTCATAAGAATAAGAATTACACATATATAAATCACATAATCGTGTACAAATGCGTAGTAGGGCATCCACGCGTCATCATAAAATCCGTCATCATCAACATCCGCATAGTCATCATTTAAAAGCCAGTATCATATTTGGTGCCCAATTGCAACGTGAATCTTCGAATCCCTGAGACTAAAAAGGGACTCTACTGAGAGACATACAGCGCACTGAACGGCACACCGAGGAAGAACATTGTACCTAGGTAGAACAAGCAGACGTTCCACACACAGCACACTAAATGGCACATCGATGAAGAACATCGTTCTGAGGTGGAACAAGCAGACGATCCATGGCACACTGAACGACACACCGACGAAGTACATCACACCGAGGTGGAACAATGAACAGATCTTACACAAGCCGGCACACAGAGAAGACATCATCAATCAAGTCAGATAAGCCTTAGAATGTTTTTAAATTTGATTCACATGATATAACACTTTGCTTTAGAATTAATACTGAAGAAATATCATTACTGTTTGCAATTATTTGTAATTTTTGAAGGGAGGATGGTGTATTCGAACCCAAATGGGGACAGTGACACCAATAGCTACTTTGGTGAGACAGAATATGAAAATAGACAAAACAATCAGTTAGGCCTTGAATATTCAGAAGAAGAAATAGGAGATAGGGTTCAGGACAATGTGAAGTCAGTTACAGAGGAACAGGAACAACATAAGGCAGAAAAGGACATTCAAGGAAATTTAATTACTGTCGAAAGTGTTATGGTAGATGAGGAATGGCATAAGATAATAAAGGAACAAACCATGGTGGAACCCGTAAGAAATTTATATCAGTTTATGAATTTGTTACTAAAAAGCAATCAGGATTTAAATAATAAAATGGATTCAACCAGACAGGAATTAGTAGTGACTAATAATGCAACTAGTCAGGAAATAGTAGTAACTAGACAGAAAATAATAGATGCAAAATTCGAGAAAATCAATAATGAACTTAGTACTAAAATTGAACAAAGCAAGGAGGCATGTGTGCAGAGATTTGGCTACTTCGAGCAAAAATTTGATCAACTAGAAATGGCTCATCAAAATTTGGCAGTACGTTTAAATGAAGTTGATAAAAAGGTAATTGAAGAAGAAAGGGTAAAAAAGGCTTTAGAGGAAAAACCAGAAATCTTAATAAAGGGACCATTTAAATTAATGGAACAAGTCACAACCAATAAAAATAAAATAGAAACAGTTTAGCAAGAGTCAAATAAAGGATTAAAGGGAGTAGAATTTAAGGTAGGGAATTCGAGCCTTTAGCCTGAACACACTAAGACTAATGTTAAGGTAGTGCAAGACAACCTCGAAAAAGAATTAAATAAAGTAAGATTATCATTTGTCTCACAACAGGATGCAAATAAAAGCTTAGTTACAAAACAAATTGATGGGATTGATACAGAGGTGGTAGAGAAATTAAATAAAAAATTAACAGATTTTGTAAAAGAAAATCAAATAGCAAGTATAGGGGAAGTTGATAACTTACACAGTACTACCAACCTGTTCAAACCAGAGACTACGATCGAATCTGAGATCGAACCAAAGGCTACGATCCAATACAAGCTCGAAACAAAGATTATGATCCAATCTGAGATCAAACCAAAGACTACGATCCAATCCGAGTTCGGACCAGAGAAAATGATCAATTCCGAGATAAAACCAGAGAAAACTATCCAATCCGAGATCAAGCCAGAGACTACGATTCATTCCGAGATCAAACCAGAGAAAACGATCCAGTCTGAGATCGAACCAGAGACCAAGTAGCTTTATCTCTAAGCTAAAAATTAAAAATAATGGTTGTTTTAAGTCAAAAGTCTTTTATCCAGAAGGTAATAAAAAAAGTATTTAAATTTTGGCTGATTTAAATAGAAAATTAACTGTATAATTATGTATATTCAATCCACTTTTAATAATGGTAAATAATGTTTGAAATAGAAATTGGGAGCAAACATTCAAAAGCACAAATTCATTGAAATAAAACTAATATTTCTTTTTAAAAAGAAGGTAATTCGTATTTGTTAAAACCGCACAACGTCCCCTATGTTCCCACTACAAGTCTATGGGTAAACATCTATTGTTTGAAAAGAAGAGAGTAACTCAAGGACATTTAATCAGAAAGAAGACCAAAATATATGAGTGTTTTGAGTAACAGTCGAACCCGGTCTAACAACTACAAATTATGTAAGCTTAAAAAAAAATTTAATTCTGAACAAATTATATTCCTCTTATTTGCGATTGAATAGATATAATTAACTAAGGGAAATTCTATAGATCAAAAAAGGTGAAAATATGAGAACAAATAGATGATAGGACATGATGGTAGAAGATTAAGTGATGGGTGGGTAAAGTATCTGTCAGCTGGAGGGTGTGTGAAACCCTGAAAGCACGCGAGGAAAGATTAAAGTGTTGACTCTGTGTGGGCAAATTCTAAGAGTGGCCTATATTTTGTTAACTGTAATTTGTTATTTGGGTAAAAACTTATGAGTTCAAGTTGAGATAAAATTGTGACAACAGGGCAATTTTGAGTTTAATAAGAATTTACATAATTTCAGTTTGTGAGAAATTTGGGATGTTTAGCTAATTATATAGGTGATTAGGATCAGATATAATTAGTAAACGATCTTGGAAAACAGAATAAATATATAATTTCACCAATGGTAAATTTTATGAGTGACTGTCAAGATACGAATTTTAATATTTATGTTGGGGGTAATTTTAAATTTAACTAATTAAATTTTATCTAGTGTAACAAGTATTGGTTAAGTATTAACAGGATCACAGAGTGAGCTGATGAGCTGAAAAGTAAAATGTAAGATATCTAAATAAGTTAATTTAAATATGCACTTAAGTGCATTATGAAACCTTACCTAATCTTTCATTGGTCTCTTGTTACCTTCTTCTTGTTTGTTCTGTTTTTCATTACACATTTTAACCACTTGGTTGCTGGAAGCGTACTTATTTTGATTATAACCTATGGTTAATAAATAACAATGTTTGATGCCAGGTTATTGAACGTTTATTAATTGGTGACTGAAATTTTTTGTTAAACATAACAAGTTTACAGGTTTGCGTTACAATTACAACTTATCCACTAAGAACAATGTCTGATAGAAGTGTTTGGTGTCACGTGTAAGCAAGCACTGTCCTGTTCGACTAACTCGAACTCAGCTAGTTAGTGACTGACCAAAATTGAAAGAATATAGAAAGAGAATCATAGGTGAACCGTGGTCCCGCCCGCTTGGAAGCCAGAGAGCAAGACCACGTAACCTGCCCCCTAGCGCCACACACGGCGGGCTCATAGTTCAAGAGCGCGGGTGATAGTAGATTAGAACGTCATACTCAATGGCGGCTCCAGACATTTCTCAGGTAGGGCACAAAAATAATTAAGCTAGTTTAGTATGTAAAAAGTAATAGGCTACCATTTTCATTTACATAACATTAATATGATTTCCTGAAAAACATTGTATACAAAAATATATATTTACGTATATACACCTGTCCTAAATACTTATACCTACCTACCTATGCCTACCTAATTATGCATTTTAACTTGCATTTTCTTACAAGAAATAAATTGTCCTTGCCAGGTTAGTTAAGTAATACTTTTCAACTTAAATAATGTTGCTAGCAAAACAATATAATTCTTATACACAAAATTATTTCTAAGAAAAACAACAAAACTATTATATTTAGCAATGAATATAGTCATAGAATAAAAAGTCCTAGTTGCATTTATTGCAATGATAAGCATCAAAACTGTTTTAGAAAATGCAATATTATGGATTAGACTAAAACTAAATGTCTTCTTTCATGATCACACAAATGAAAAGTTCAGTTTTCGGTGTTTGGATCACCGAATGCTTTTTTATTTTCTCATCCAAGTGTTTGAGATCAACTACACCTAAAGTCGCCCACGTCTCTGCAAAGCCAAAAATAGTACAACAAAAACAAAAAAAAATATGTTTTGTCTTCACACCCTGCAATTCAAGTAGCTTTCTCATACAGTTTTGAGTTAAAACAACGACTGTAGTTTCTCTCCTGGCTATGATAAGTATGCGATAGGTTAAAATGTGATCTTGAAGGGTCAATCTTCTTTATTTTAGTATTTTCTTTTATAGTCTAATGGCTTTCTTGTATGTCATTAATAGTGTTCATTGTTGTTGGGACTCTAGTTGATATAAATTACACAAAAGAAGCACTCAGAATCAATATTAATTAAAACAAAAAAACACCCACTACAGTTATTATTGGCGTAACACATTCTGTGAACTTATGGGAAGGTAGAAATACCTCGTCGCTTTTTGAGAGTAAAAAAAAAAGTCACCTCTTCTCTTTACTTATCTTTCTTTCGATGCGTATAAGGTTTGTGAAAGAGGAAAGACGAAAGACTTGTCACTCAAGGCCGGGATGATTCATTCACTAGTAAAAGTGACAACTTTGCCCCTCTTTTGGCTTATATTCTACAACAGCCCACTGGCTTGATACAACCAGTCTACTTCCAAATTTAGACAGTGATCGAGTTGTTTAAAAGCAATAAGAATATTACTATTTCAAGTTGCTAGTAATGCTGCTCTTGTATATTAAATCGTGATTTACATTCATGTACATAAAATAATTAGGTACTGTACTTATAACTTTATTTTTTATCTTTGTATCTAAATATTGATTTTTTAGGTTAATTTTCCACAACCATCAAACTACCTGTTATGGATTATTTGCATATCCACTAATTAATAAGTTAATATGTTAGGAAAAAGAAAAGTTTAGTTTTAAAGGAATTGTACCCGCATTAATGTGGATAGTGAGTGGAAATTGACCATTCAGGACAAATCCCCTCTATACAACAGACTGGTATTTGAACCCTAACCTCCACGTCATTGGCAACCAATTCTATTGTTAGAGTGACACCTTAGATCATTCGACCCTTTGGGTAAATCCCAGCCATACAGTAGATTGAACACTTTTAATCTTTTGTTTAAACATCTTATAAAACCATGAATAAAAATAATAATAGCCCTCTCCAGTGGCCACACAAACAAAACCATCAATCTAACCTAATTTAGAGGTTATGTGTAGGTTGGGGTTGTAATTCCAATCATATGGTCTGAGATTTTTTTCTTTCGATTATTTTTCACTTTACCTTAACACAAATGAGGGTATAAGACCTCTGATTGATAATTTCCAATTTCTTCCCCTTTAGTGTGATTATTGTATTATTAGTGAATTCAATCATTATTTAAAGACAAAACTAGCAGCACCTAAATGTTTAACAGTTGCATAACAATTACCTTTCTTTCCAATTTTAAAGTAAGTGATGGTGAAAACTTTAATTGTATATATTTGTAGTACAATATTTTTATTTCTAGTTGGTGTAATTAAAACTATTGTATGACAAATTTATAACATGTCTTTATCAATAATATTCGATAAGATGGTGTAGGTAAGCGTTACTTATTATATCCACAAAATAATTACGAATTATTATGCTTGTGTTTTGATTTATTTCAATTTTTATATCTATAGCTTATTTTGTATGTTTCAAAATATTCCTAAACCAAAAAAATTATATTACAATAGTTATCAATAAGCTTATATGGATATAGTTTTTACATAAGTCATATAAAAAATGTGTTTAGTTTGTTGCTCTGTGATTAAAATAGCTTTCACTTTATATCAACCATCGAGTAAAGTGTGTTTGTTTCAGTCTCTACGTGGAGAGCCTAAACATGGGAAGTAGTGTTGAATATATTTTTACAACCAAATAAAGTTGAAGTAAAGTTAAATCTAGAAATAAATTTAGGCAAGGAATTTCCACTATATGTGTACACCTAATGAAGGGAGGCAATGCTCAATATATGTGTACACCTAATGAAAGGAGGCAATGCCCACTACACGTGTACACCAAATGAAAGGTAACAATGTCCACTATATGTGTACACTGCACCTAATGAAGGGGGGAAAAGACCACTATATGTGTACACCTGATGAAGGGAGGCAATGCTCACTATATGTGTACACTTGGTGAAAGGTAACAATGTCAAATATATGTGTACACCTAATGAAGGGAGATAATGCCCACTATATGTATACATCTGATGAAAGGTAACAATGTCCATTATATGTGCACACTGTACACCTAATAAGGGGAGGCAATGCTATATGTGCACACCTGATAAAAGATAACAATGTCCACTATATATGTACACTGTCTTTTAAATGTAACAATACAAAATTAGAAGAAAATTACAGGGCTCATTAAGAAGGAATTAGAGTAGACATATTTTTGCTGTACATAATCTCATGTGTACAATTTGTTCATAATGGCAAAACATATGTCTTCTTGTATGATTTTTTACCGTATTTAAAATATATACGAGTACACTTATTGAAAATTTGTATGTTGCATTTCACTATACATTACGCGACGCCCAGCTTGGAAACCCATGATCTAGCTAGGATATGGCATGTGCCCTGGGCGGCTGGGCGCCACTTAACGGGGGCGTCACTGATCAGATTCTATTTAATTATTCATAATTTCTTTTACTTTTTTATTCCAAATACTTTTTTCATTTCAAATAATTCTTAGTTGTTATTTTATTTACTACTAAATTGAACGCTAAATATTTGTTTTTGTGCAAACTGTAGCTAAATCCATGAGATTCATACTGAAACTAGCCTATATAAGATCTCATGCCAGAACTGGGCCGTTGAGACAGAGCGAACCTAGGATGCAAAGGTCCTAAGGGCGTATTTAAACATTTTTTTTGTTTATTTTTAAGTGTTAAATAATATTTAAAATACACAAACTTATATTTTATTTTATTTTTAGTACCACGCCTTACTACCCAATTTTTAATTATTTATCAATAAATAAATAATATTATCTAAAATTGAGAATATATTAAAAAACATATTATTAACAACATGATCTTACTTATTGTGATATAACGTTCAAGGTCACTTTGATTTTTATTAAAACTTAAAGAAGAACTAAATGGAGCTATAAGAGTGTCAGTTGCAGAGTTATGACAACCCTGCTGTCATGGTTGAAGATGGAAGTAGTGTTCAATAAAGAATAAGTGAAAAAAACACCTGTCAATGTTTATTAATTTCGACAATCACTCGCTCAACTTGATGGGTGTACCTACAGTCATGGGCGTACCCAGCTTTTGGCCCAGCGGGGTTGGGGGGGAGGGGGGCGCGCTAAATAAAATTTTTCTTAAGACGGGTCCCCCCATGCTTATTTTCTCCTACACACTACACGAAACATTAAGTGCTTTATAGGTAGTCAAATAAATAAACATAAATATGCATTTATTTAATTTAAATTGTTGTATTAGACATTATTTTAAAAGTAATTTTCGAGGATCTTCAGCAAAACGGTTTATGACGTCTCCCGTGAAAGAATTGCCCATACTGTTTACAGGTTTTTTTATGTACACTGAGCATACAAAGCCCATTTAACCTGTCTTCAATCATTGTTGAAATCAGCCATGTTTTTACGCGTCTGAGTCTACTGAATGAACTTTGTAGCCGTGGAATAAGGAATTGCCAGTAAAATTTCTAGGGCTGTTTTCACCTTTGGATAAAAAGATTCAGCTTGTTTATCTAAAAAGTGCGCCACAGTTTGGCTTCTGATGTGATCCCTTCTAATTCATAAAATGTGGATACTTCCTCCATACATTTTTAAAATTTTGGAGCTGTAATTTTTATTATCTGAACAGGGTGTAACAATGAAAGAGCAAACGCTGGTGATTGATCTTTGCCGAACCTCGCCTCTAATGAGGATGATAACGAATCCAAATAGGGCACGTATAGCGAGCGACGAAAATACTCGCTTAACGAACTAGCTGGAGGATTTGCCCTATATTGTTGGCGACTTGCTGTTCTTGGAAGACGCAGCTCTAGGTTCAAAGCCTTAGCAATTTCATTAGATGATTTTAATAATTCTTCGGCAGAGCGCCTGTGTTCTTCAACTGCAGTTGTTATGGTTTGGATGTGCTCTGCACACTTAATTACGTCCAGGGTTTTAGACTGCAATGTGTTTGCGACCAGTTGCAGCAGGGAATTGTACTTGTCTATAATACATAAAGCCAATATAAATGTAGTTTGTCCAACTGCGGATAACAACTGAAAAGTTAATTTCTTGTCCCAGAATTCCCTTCCTGAGAAAGCTTTTACAAACCTTCCACAATTTTGACAAAATGTTTCTTAAACATCGAAATACTTTTGTATTTATGAGACCACCTTGTTTCACACAGCAATGGTATTTTCGGTGCATATTTTTGACGCAAAACTGATTCCCTGAAAAAAATTATCGTATATTTTACAGTTACAAACTTCCAATGCAGTTGCGGATCTCAGGAACATTATTTAAGTCATTTACTACAAGGTTTAATTTGTGGCAGGCGCAGTGAAAATATAAACCCTTTTTATATGTTTTTCTCAATATATTTTGGACACCACCATATTTTCCGGCCATCGTAGAACATGCGTCGTAGCCCTGTCCCACGCATTTGTTAACATCAATATTTAATGCATTGATGAATCCATTAATTTCAGCAGCTATCGTTTGAGCATCCATTTTTTCTAACTCGACAAAACTCATAAATTCTTCCTTAACATTTTCCCCCCTTTGATCGTAATATCTAAGACCTATTGATAGTTGCTCCTTTCCTGATATATCAGCTGATTCATCAGCCAAAATGCTGTAGGCACTTGCGGCTTTGAGATTATCGACCAATTTTTCTCTGATTAGGACTCTACATATGTTTAAAATCTGATTTTAAATTTTTGGAGATGTGTATTGAGCATTTTTATGTCCTTTTTAAGTGTTTGCTCAAAATTTCATCACCAGAATCAATATTTAGTTTAATCAAATCTTGAAAAACGCCGTCATCTTTTTCTTTTCCTCTCAATGGCAAATCATCATGAGTTCCGCAAAAAATAATTGTATTGACTATAGCTTGTAATGCATTTCTATTATCTTCAACAATTTTTGCGTGGCCTGTTTGCATAGCAACCTGTACATTTGTTTTCCCGTTGCCAAAAAAATTGGCAGAAGCACACGATTCTCTGTGCCATTGACTATCTATCTACATATGCCTTACAACGATTGTGTATATATTTATACTTAGTGAATGGCAGGACAATAATAGATCCCTGTACACCACGTACAAGTTTTGGTGGAAATATAACGCAAAACAAACAACGCGCACCTTTCAATCTCTTTGAGTAAGCAAGCCAAGGCTTGTACATCTCTAACCAAGTGTGATAAAATTAGAGTTACAAATTCGTAGCATCACCAGCAAAATCATAATTTTCTGAAGTTACCCAGCATCGCTTTAACATTTCAATTCGCTTTTCGGTAGTAATTGCAAAAGATCGTCCAACCCACCGCCCGATATAATTTTCATGACAAGTATCTCCATCTTCCAGAATGGGTGTAGATTCAGATGAATGAGATTCAGAAGCTACCTCGTCAATAATATTACCAGAACTTACGGGATCTGATTCCGATCCTTCTAATGGGTTCAGTAGTGAGTTACACAAGTTTCTATTACTATTGTTTCTTGGATGATCAGAATAAGATGTGTAACTGGCGCTGGATCCACCTCACTATATTTACTGCCATTTGAATCATCCTCATTACTCGTTATTTTCCTCTTTTTTGGTTTTGTGGCTGCAAAAATAAAGAAACAAGCCTAAAAATCATGTTTCAATTATAGTCTGTCCAGCGAAAGTTGGCTTAATTAATAAATTAATTTGTTTTCACATTCTCACTGATCACTATTTTTAACCGATTTAAAAAAAAAGATATTTTATTCACTCGACCCGTATTTATGTATGTAATAAATATGCCACGACTTTTCTAAAAACCAATAAATCGATTATATTTATGCACCATGCATATTTGTTAGCATCTTTTAATGTATCAAATAACAATTAAAATCAGGAAATACGTTTGAAGATTTATCAAAATCAAAATAATCTTTATTCAAGTACCTATTCATAGATAGAAAAAGATTATTATGAAAAAAGACAAATGGACAAAAACGAAATTTTATCAAGTATCAAGAACATCAAGTCTACTAATTTATACAGTTTGACACTAAAAGTTGACATTTGAATTGTGTGGTATTGACGTTCGTAAGAACGCGAGGTTCAGCTTTCGTTAGCCAGACTAGAGAGAAATTGCAAAGTTTTTACGTAGGTAAAATCAGTTCTAGCAGTATAAATCGTTATGATGACCACAACTTTCATAATATCAGGTACCTACCTAATCTACACCTAGGTACCAGAGAAGGAGAGAACAGATCCCCAGCCCCTAGGTTAAAGTTGTTGCACTCCTTTTCGAGGCTTTACTCCCTCAACGTTGGGATCGCTAGGTGCGACCCCCAGTGACTACAGCGCAATCAAGTGAGCATTTTTGAAACGACTCACTTTAAACTCAAATTTACTAGAAGGCAGATACAAAATATGAGCTCCTGTCTGCTGGCGGTCACCGAGAAAGCTTCAGGTAGCGCACTCCCCCGTCTCTAACCCCCCAGCCCCTCGTCATAAAGTACCCTAATCTTGCCACACAAATAAGTTTACTA
>CABFOV010002650.1:62897-80509 GCA_902141375.1 Timema poppense
GGGGGTAGACGAGAACAGATTTACTGCCGCAGATATTGTGAGAGCGTGATGTGTGTAGAGGCAGTGTGAACGACTCGCTCGTGAAGTAAAGAGTCGTTCGTTCACAGCTCTCGTTCAATTTGAATGACTCGCTCACGAAATGAATACAAAAAATGTAAATAGATTTCAGCTCAATCAAACATGTAGACCACAAATACAAACATTTGGTTAAATACCGATAACTTTTATATCATCTAAACAAAAATGACTACTGAGAGTCAAATTATAAACATTGTAAACGAAATTCTGGTAAGCTAAATTTATTCTACTTCTAGAAGTTAAAAATAGTGACTGTCAGCAGATCCTACTGATGAACATTGTGTCTTTAATGTTGGAGCTTTCGCCGTAAATGATACTCCTTATCAGTGCTATTGTAGGCAATTTTCATTATTCGTATTACAGTAAAATTTATTTTTATCATTAACACACAACGAGAATACGGTGCTTCCAACATTTATTATTTAAGATTGTCTATACATTGAATATAGTTACATTAGGATGTTTATATGCATACGAGCCGATCTTGGCTCTTTTTGTAAACAACTTCTGAATAAATAAATAAAAAAATAAAAAAGTAAAAATGTTTTCACCTAAATCACTCAAATAAGGCCCTGACACAGACTCCGTATGCGTAGGTCCGTGGTCCATAAGAAATCGATAATATAAAATTGCTCTGGCCACAGAGACCTTAAGGCACTGACACAGACTGCGAATCTGTGGTCGGTAAGAAAACGATGCTACATTATTAGATTGCTCTGGCCACAGAGTCCTTATCCGTAAGTCCTTACTCCGTAGAAGTTGCCGAACTTTAACTTTCCACGGACTCGTTTATACGTACTACCAATCACAGCCGAGTAAATATGCGCATGCACCTTGAAATAAATTATTATTATTATTATTATTATTAGCACCGCGTCTTACTACCCGTTCGGGTTATACGCACTTACACTAATGTGTAATGGTAGGGTGGTTGTGAGATGAAATGAAGGATCTACGGTTTAACGTGGAATCCGAACCACGGTGGTGGCCTGGCATTCCCCCCTCCACCCTTGAAATAAAGAAAGAATAGCAGTGATAGAATTTGTCGATATATGGAAACATATACAAATTGAAAAGATGGCTACACATTTTTTCTAAAAATCTAAACACCCCGGGAAGAGCGACTTTAAGGAAAGTGTTCTGAGAAATACCAAGTTTTCAGAAATATTGGCTTTGCTTTTGTAGGTTCAACACCCCTATTATTTGGTTTATGCTCCATTTACTAGTGTCATTTAATTTTTTTCAATTGATAAATTATGGATACTAGTGATTTTGAAATGGATTCTCTACTTATTGATTGTGTTCGGCAAAGGCCAATTTTGTTTAATAAAAGACTTAAAGACTTTAAAGACGCTCTAAGAAATAAAAAGGTCTGGCCAAGTATTTCAGAAACCGCTGGGAAAGCTTTGGCTACAAGTAGGCCTACTTTTACTTTGGAAGCCAAACCCCTTTCATACAATGTTGTGTTTATTTATGAAAAATAGAAAAAAAAAAGGATATGCATGCATAAATAGTTTCTGCTCATATATTTTTTTTATCAGACCTACTCCTTTTTTAGGCAGTTAGAAAATCCACCTGAGTTAGAAACACATTTGTAATAGTGGAACCCAAACCTATTTCCTTTTTGTGTTTATATTGGATCTAACCGTGGACACTAGAAAAAAACTGGCTATTTAAATACATTATTATCTGCACATATGTTTTTTAAAGCCCAGTCCTTTTAGGCACTTATAGAAAATCCACCTAAACTAGGGACATGTTTACACTAGTGTAATACAAACAATTTTTTTTAGCACCACATCTTACTACCTATTCAAGTGATAGGCCTGTATACTAATTACTAACGGGTTAGAGATCATAAAGGTTGAATTCAGAGGAAAGATTCAGGAAGTTTGAATTCTGAAGAAGTGTACCCACATTTGTGTCCAGTGAGAGTTGAAAACCCACCCTCACTGCACCCGACCAGATTCGAACCACTTCCCGTCTTCAGGCTCTACATGCATACATTATCTGTTCATATATTTTACTATGCTTAGTCCTTTTTTTAGGCACTTAGAAAATCCACCTGAACTAGGAACATGTTTGCACGAGTGGAATCTAAACCACTCTAGCCAGATTGGGTGGTATTCTTTCCCCTGGTGTACATTGGCACATGTAATTAATATTGAAGTGATAGCTGTAATGGGCAGCACCACTTATAGGGGCTACCTATTATGTCAAGTCAAAGCCCAGTGTTTTTATTTAATAACTCTGCTTTTTTTTTTTAGAAAGAAGCATCTTATCAAATACCCGCCTCAGTGGCGTAGTTAGTTAACGCACTAGTTTTATGTTGAGCTTGACTGGCGAGGATGGGGAGCTCAAGGTTCGAATCTCGATCAGGTGAACTGGGGGTGGTTTTTCCTAAATAGTTTTCCACTCTCCCCCCACGCAAATGCTGGTTGGCTTTGGCTTCCTCTAAATTCAACCTTCCAAATTCCTAATCCATTTGCGTAGTTAGTATTTGTAGAAAAAAGCGGTACTTAATAAAAAAAATATTGTGCTTGTTTTGTTTTCATCCAAAATATTAGTAGGCCTACATCTGTTTTGCATTTTCAGGCTATAGCAAACACTTATTATTTTAAGTTTTTAGATAGTTAAAATCAAGCTATAAATATATTTCTTATGAATGTACTTAACCTACATTTTAGTATAAATACTGGAAGTTTTCTCAACAAAGTTGTTTTTGGTTTCTTTGATCAGCTGAACACTTGATGTGCTGTAGACTATTTTCTTTCGGATTCTTTGATTGGATGAAGTCTCTTACTATCTCATTGGTTGAAACGGTCACGTGATTACAGATATTGAGACTGTAATCGTGAGTAGAATTTCTTATGGACCAGGAGCATGGAGTACGGACCTACGGATATGGAGTCTGTGTCAGGGCTGTCACACATCATAACATTGAGTTTCTCAATTAAATGTATATAAATGGCGTTAAACTCTTAAACATTCAATACAAGCCTATATTTTGTATGCATTGATTGGAATATTTTTGGAATAAAAATGATCTCATCCTAGCAAAACTAGACCTTCTATGCATCAAACATACATGGGCTTACGGAGATGGGTTTTCAGGGGGTTGAAAAGATAACATAAACCATATCTATCCTATGAATATAATCGTATAGAAGCTAGCTGTGCATAGTCAAAAGGCACTTCAAAAAGTAGGGATTGATCTTTCTAAAGCCTTCTTTCATGTCAATCCAGTTTTAGAAGTTTTAGAATTATTGTAACACAGTAATTTTGAACAAGAATTTAAGATATTGTAGGAAATAACATGAAGACTAGCGTCAGATGTTGGCCGCACTATCACAATGTTCAGTGAATCAACTGTGTGTTAGGTTCACAGGGAAAATGTTCCTGCATCAGGACCAGATGAATACTTTAGTAAAGGTAGGACCTAATAGTGCAATTAAAAGAACACTTCCAAAACCACAACCACCTTCTTCCAAACTACCAAAAAATGATCCCTAAATATCTTACAAATGATGAAAGTGGCCAAAGCTTGCAAGTATGTGTAGGTTTTTACAGATAACTTCTTCCACATCCTGACATGTTCTTTGCAGAGTTTCAACCATGGAAGAAAAAGTGGAGCAGTGTAAGTCTAAGAGACAGGTCAAGCACTGTAATAGAAGCATTTTTGCAGTGTAGTGAAATATTTTATCCAAATGTGAGAATACTTCTTCTGATACTGGCGACTCTTCTCATCTTTACTGCTTCACCTGAATGGTCATTTTCGACATTGAAAAGATTGAAAAGCTACCTGCATAACACCATGGCACAAGATTGCCTAACCAGCCTTGCCCTTCTCAGTGTTCACAGATGAATTGAAATGGATACATGAAGCTATCACCAAATTTTCACTGAGTCTAAGGAGGGTAGATTTTATCTGGCGATGATGATAAATTTTACTTTTTAATTGATGCAAAATGTATGTAATGCTATAAGACCAAAATAATATAATAGAAATATAATGGGACCATAGATCATAAGCCAAGTTTGTCAATACAGTATTTTATTACAAAATATTTAGTGAAAAACATGTTATTTTTGCATAGAATGTTAGGTTTGGATAGTTTATAATAGCAAAAGCTTTAATTAGGCAGGTCAACCAATGCATATTAAACTACGTTACTTTTGGTACCATGTTGTTTGGATATTTATGTTATTTTATGATTTAGCTAAGTATGGTTTTGGTTGTTGAATCAAAGAGAGTTTGCAAGGATAAGGAAGTGTGCAGAAAGATAGTGAGGATGGATTAAGCACGTAGGTAGTTGTTATTTGAGCTATAGGCCCTATGAACAGTTTCTTACTTACCAATGGTGTGATTAGTTATGTGCATATGTATGGTTTTAATTATATAATTATATGTAAAAAATTTTTTTACCATTGATTGAAAATAGATTTGCGCATTGATGATAAAAACTAATTAAGTTTAGTTACTATAATCATCATAGAACAATGTATACAGTGTAAACCTGGACTTGGGTAAAAGAGAAACAAGAAAAGTGGAGGTTATGGAAATGAAATTTTTGAGGGGCATGCAAGTTGTCACCAGAAGAGAGAGATAGGAATGAAGATGTAAGGTCAGGAGTTAATGTACAGGGGGTACATGAGTTAGTTGAGGAACCAAGCATGATATGGTATGGACACGTAATAAGGATGCAAGGGGAGAGGATTCCAAGAAGATTAATGGATATGTAGTATGTAGGGAAGAGATTACAAGGAAGACAAAGGAAGAGACGAGAGGAACAGATAGCAAGTGTGTAAGTAAGAGGAGGAGAGTATAAGAAAGTGCGGGATGAAGCATGATGGAAGGACAGAGGGAGATGGAGGTATTTTACTAAATGTACCCAGCCACAGGGTGGCAACAAACAGTTCATGATGATTGATGATGAGGATGATGTCTATAATATGATAACAAAAAGTATGATCATACCTTCTCTCTCTGCCCTATCCCCACCTATTGCTCTTATTGGAATCACCATTTTCTTGTAGGATGTATCAATGATAAAAAATCATTATTTATTGTACTTTATACCACTTCTGTGGTCTAGTAGTCAAATGGATAGCCTACTTGAGAGTAGCTCTGGTAAATGTTGCTAGCTGTCGGTTACCGCCACTCTTATGCTGAATGGATTATATATATTGCTTTGATTTAAACATATAACGCCGGCTTAGTTGTAAAATCACCTACCATAACTAAAAAAAAAAGCACATTTGGGTTTCTTTGCCATGGGAATGACAATATTTGATCTGCATTTATGTTTAAACCAACATAACTAAAAAAAAAATAGTTTAAGGAAAAAATAGGAAAATTTAAATCACCTAACTTTTAGGAGGGAATTTTTGTTTTTGCGAACCTTCTATCTCCAGAGTTTCCATTGTGTTGATACTGGGAGAAGCAACAGGTGGTTTTGTTTTATCACTCATAGTTATTGTTTTGCATCTTTGATTAAGATAATGGGTCCCATCTATAAAGTAAGTGTCTCTTTATCTTTTAAAATAAGCCTAAATGCCAATACTTTTAATTAATGAAATAAATAATGCAACAAACACAATATTGGATTTATTTCAACAAACAAATTGTTTTTTATTTATGAGTTAGTAATACTCTTAATATGTTCATGACACCTGCAGGTGTTTATTACAACAAAAACTCGTGCAATTAAGTTTTGTCTTGCAGAAATTTTATAGTTTGGGAGGCATTTGTTTTGCTTTTATAATGTTTTGGAGTTAAGTGTTTTGTATTAAGGAGATAAGTGGTTTTAATTTCTTACTGGTAAAAAGGAATTACAAATGTCAGAGTAATGTGGTGAGTTAAAGCATTGAAAAATGCTAAGCTTATCCACAATATTTTTTTCTTCAGAATATGAGGATTGGTGCAAGGGCAGAAAAAATTCTTAAGCTGCTGAAATTAACAAACAGTGAAGAAAGTAAACAAGAAATACCCAGACAGTATACCTAATAAAGAAAGTAATAATATTGTTCCACTTAATCCAACCCCTTCTGATAATAATTCAACTGATATTATTTATGAGAATTTGGTCGTTACCAAAATAAATGATAAAGGTGCAGCTGTCATAAACAAAGTAAATGACAGTAATATTATTGTTGTTAACAAAGGAAATGACAATGTCATTGTTGTTAATGAAGTAAATGACAACACCATTGTCATTAACCAAGTAAATAACATAGCTAATTTCCAAAATGACATCATTACAATCCAAGATGAGAACGGTGATGATTTACATTTTTGGGTTGATGACAATGGAGAAATACAACAGATGATACAGACTATATACGTAGTTGTGGAATTGAAAGCTGTCACTGTTCTACCTGATTTAACCCCACTAGAAGAGTCCTTAAACAACTTTTTTTTAGTTGGAAATAATGATTTATCAATAGAAATGCCTACATAATGTGCTATAGAAGGAGTTACAGAGGAAGCAACAGAAGGAGCTATAGAAAGAGTTATATAGAAGAAGCTACAGAAGGTGCTATAGGAGTTGCAGAAGAAGCTACATAAGGAGCTATGGAAGTAGTTACAGAAGGAGCTATAGAAGGAGTTACCGAGAAAGCAATAGAAGGAGTTACAGAGGAAGCAACAGAAGGAGCTATAGAAGGATTTACAGAGGAAGCTACAGAAGATGCAACAGAAGGAGCTACAGAAGAGGTGCAAAATGAAGGAGCTTTAACAGAGAAACATCAGCGGAGAAAAAGGCACCAAGTGAAGGAAGGTGATTGGGAATATAAAAGAGCTAAACATTTAGGGGGAAAAGGAGAAGAGTATAAAGGCAGAAAAATTGTTGAGGGTAAATCATTGTTTGTTGTTCACAAATCCAAAAGAGAAATGAAGCCAATAACTTTTAAATGTAAAATGGCTTTGTTCAGTTGTTCAGCTCTATTGGAGGATGATAGAAAACATCACTTTTAGAACTAAAGATGGATATTGTAATATCTGGAATGAAACTGAAGAAAGGCTTACAGAAAATGAGTTCTCAAGTATTTTGTACGATTTTCTTGGATCTGAGATTGTTTCTACCAGTGCCACGAAGTTCATAATCTATGGCAACGGATGTACCTACCAAATAGGTGTGCAACCTTATCAAATGCATTACTCCATCTTGCAGTAAAATATAAAGTTAAAATTGAGCAAAAATTTTAGAAAAGGGGCGCACCAATTTGGAGTGTGACTCCATGTACTCTGTCTTCGAAAGGCACTTAAAAAATAGGGATATTAATGTTCCAGTTGACTACATTACAATTTGTAAACATTCAAGAAGAAACCCTAAGCCATATGAAGTTAAGTATTTAGGCCACACTTTCGTTAAGGACTACATTAAGGCAATGAAATACAAGTTGATAAGACCAGGAGTAAGGTCTGGTGATCCCAAAGTGATAGACATTTGGTGGCGCCAGTATTCTGCAAATGGGAAGATCCATTACAAGCCAGACTACCAAGACTCATATAAAGAGCTTCCTCTGCCTGAATATCACCAAATAAGAAGAACTACTAAAAGATCAAACAAACAAAATGAAGCTAATGCTAAAAATATGAACACTAGGGTAGGAAACTTCAATTTCCCGAGGTTGTACAAAATTAGACAGAAGATACCATGTGAAAAGTTCAACCATCTTCAAAAATCAAATTTAAAAAATAATTTATTCAATAAAATAATAAGTTTCTTCAATACATTTTTGCCTTTTTTTAAATAATAACCTTATTTTACCACTAAAATTACAAGTTCAAAAGAGTTAAAAGTTAATTAACTGACACTAAGTTAAAAATAAAATGCTGATTAGGCCACATAGATCCTTAAACATTATTATAATTGTTACGAAACAAACCATTTAGTGTAACTCCTAAGGCTGCGGTCACTTTGGATGCAAGCTTGCGCAAGTAAACTGTATGCGCGAGCGTGCGCAAGCTTGCATGAAGAAACAAAATTCGAGTAAATCCATCTAAACCAGTGGTGGCGTGCCCGAGCTGGTCACACTGAATGCGAACTGGATGCGCAAGCTTGTACAAGCTTGCCGCGGATCAAATAAATTTGTTTCTTCATGCACGCTTGCTGTATTGATGTGAGAGTTATTTTATTTCCCTTGTTTTCAAGAGGTGATGAGTGACCTGGCGGTCTAGGGGGTAAGGTGTCAGACTTATGTGCTGGGGCCCGGGGTTCAATCCTCGGCCCCGGCAAAGATTTATCTGATTACCAAACCCTTCCTTCACCTCTGACAAGACATCCTGTGAATGTGGGGAATGCCAGGCCTCCACCGTGGTTCGGATTCCACGTTAAACTGTAGGTCCTTCATTTCATCTCACAATCACCCTACCATTACACATTAGCGTAAGTGCGTATGACCCAAACGGGTAGTAAGACGCGGTGCTAATTATAATAATAGTAATAATAATTCAAGAGGTGATAGATTCGTCCTTGTGTGTTTGTGTTTACAACGGAAATGGATATGCTAATAATATGCGTTGAAGCAAGAAGGACCATCTGGGATGCCTCTTATAAGAACCATAGCAACAGAGACATTATAAAGAAACTGTGGGCGAGATAAGAACCATATTGGATATTCCAAGTTAGTAATGATATATTTGAAGAACGGCGAAAAAACTTTATTTCAACTTAATTATTATTGTTTTAACCATCACAAAAATCACAAAATAATATAATTATCTACTGAATAGTTATGCTTCATTATTAGTAGTTAGCCTATGAAAGTTTGAACAATGTTTGGGTTATTTGGTATTGAAGTAGTGTTTAAAAGCATCTCCGATTTTAATTGCCTTTTCAGTAGCTCTATTGTATCTACGCAAGTCATCATTTGGCCGGTAGTCTCGAAGGAGCTGTGTTTGGTTTTGTGCAACATAACTATCCACTTCTGCACTGCCTTCTCTATCAATAACAATGTTATGCAACAAACACACACATTTCAGAATCACGTCTACATTAGCCAGCATACACTGAATTTCAGTTTTTAGAACTCGCTATATTCTCCATCATCATCTCTATTCTTAAAATAATCGTTAACCCATTCTTCCCTAAATGGCTCTTCATCCATCATTAAAAATTTCAACACACCATTTTCCAACACAAATTCTTCTTCGTCCGATGACTCCATCTTGACAGCTTGCTGGAGTGATTACTTGCACCTAGTTGCAACCAATGTGACCAGTTCGTACACGTGCACGCTTGCGCAACCTAATACTTGCGCAAGCGTGCATCCAAAGTGACCGCAGCCTAAGAGAAAATCCCTCAAATCCATAACATTTTTTGGACAAAACTCATAACTCAATGAAAAAATCACTTATCTCCATATATCTGAGTTAGCAAAACACTTAACTCACAGTTTGATTTGATACAGAGATATTATTCAGCCTTTATTTAAAATAGTTGTTAAAAAGTATTAAATTACTTGAAATAAAGTGCAAAAAAATAATGTATGTGGTATTGAGATTGAAAAAAGTGGTTCTACGTGTCTCCTATAAAATTTGGAAAATGTGAGTTAGGTGGTTTTACAATTAAGCCGACGATAAAGTACCTAGTCTATCATTTATTTTAATGACAATATTTCCTTATTTAAATAATTAAATTTAAATATATTTAACACTAAGCTTTTAACAGTTAATTTTTTAAAGAAAAAATTATAATGTCGAAATAACGGAAATAATAATCTTTGTTTAACTCTGAGGGCCTCAAAATTTTTACAGCGCTGGGTTCTCTACTTGTATAAATCCAGCTCTGCTAGCATTCGTCGTCATGATGACAACCACAGTAAAGTTAATCTGTTTAGTAATATTACTCCCAATAGCCCTCCTCTTAACTACAACTAACTCTTAACTGTAACTAAAGTTATGGTCCTCTAATATTTTTGGTAATGAACAGTAAATTTGTTTAACACCACCTCTTACTACCTATCCAGATTATACACCTATGTAGGCTTGGTTATTACACTAATGTTTTAAGGATTAGAAAGGTTGGATGAAGATGAAGTGTACCCATATTTTTGGAGGGTTAGTGGAAAACCATGTAGGAAAAAACATTCTCAGTACGCCTGACCTGTATCAAACCTCAATATGCCCATCCTCAGGAGTCTAGTCTATTGCAAGAGTAGTGCCTTAGACCATGTGGCCACCGATGCGAGTAACATAAACTAACTTAACCAAAATTTTATGTTAGCAATTAAATGTGGATGTTTGTCATACTTGTGTTTAGAAAGTGGAAGGGATCGAAGAAGCTTTCAGTTGTTTCTTGGTTCATCGGCCTGAGCTTGAAGCTGAGAAGATACAAAACTGGCAACATGAGCTTCAGACTGTGTTCATTGCAACACCCAGTGAACACCAGGAGGCTGGAGTTCGACAATACCTAGTTATGGCTGCAGGAATGACTAACAGTAGTCGACTCAAGATGTTATTATCAATGCTGGAGACTTTGGTCTTGAACAATATACTACCTGCTAGGTGATGAATGTTAAATTGGGATATCTAGTATTTACCAGATTGTTGTTCAACATTGTACTGTTCCTTATGATATTAATGGTTTAGAAACATGTCATAGCCAACAATTTGTAAATGTCAGAGCATTTGTTTGCTAATGCATTTCTTCAAATTTAAATAGCCTATATTTTATTGAAAAAATATCTTAGGGAGACCAAGTAAACATTGAACAATATTTTAAACTAACATATGGTATGGATTATGTGCTATTGACAAATATTTTCCTGCAATAACTCGGATTGAAAAATTACATGTTTCATTCACGGTCTTGGTGTGATAATTTTTTTACCATGAAAAAAACTTTATTTTATTACCATGAAAAAAACTTTATTTTATTTGGATTTACTTATTTAAATTTGTCTCTTAGTGTAGATTTTTATAAATTTACAAAAAGTGTGTTAATTGAGACTGCAGGCCATGACATGGCCTATTATAAAATGAGTGTTGGAGTAAAATAATTGTCATAAGGTAAGTTTTGAGTATACTCCAAAAGAAAAATCCAAAAGGTTTAAAAATAAGAATTACAATAGTTAATTTTTTCTGATAGTTGTCATAAGTTGTAGAATAAGGCATAGACAAAAGATGGAAGTTAAAACTTTTTCAAAAGTGATTTGGTCCATGTACTAGATTAAAAGTTAATAAACGACTTATAAGAGATTATTGTTTGAATTTACTATTATAGTATGTTTTTAAAATTGAAAAATGACACCTGAACATGGGAATTGAACCTGGGACTTTAAATGAAGAATGACCCTGGGTACGAGAGAACTCCTGATTAACTCAGTAGTTAGAGCATTGACGTATTAATCCAAAGGTCCGGGATCTGATTCTCGTGTCCAGGTGTAATTTTTCAATTGAAAGAATATGATATAAAGATGTGTCTATAACGGTAATTAACAAATATAATAGCTTGGCTATTTAATCCGTTACTATTGCATTATTTGAGGAAAAATAGTTAAACGATACTGACCTATACTCATGTACTTATTTGATTACAATATTATTAAATATAATAGACTACCGTACACAATAACATATTCTTGTAATTTCCAGAACCAAAGACATACCTACCAAAGTCTTTGTTGTTGATACAATAGCCAATATAGCTGTATTTCGATATTGTCTTGAATTTAAAAGTGAATCTCAAAAATCTGAGACAATTGAAATAAACGAAAAATCAAATAATGGCCTTAAGAAATTACAAACCAAACAAAGAACATATTATTTCTAACACTACCTTAAAGTCCTGAAAATAGGCCACACTTTTCTCCCCAAAACAGCCTTCATTAATAAATGTTTTGGTTATAAATATTGTTTTTCAATACAAAACTTTGGCATTATAAACTGTTACGGGTACCCTATGAAGTTAAATTATATTATAGTATGGATTGCAACTATCACCCTTTTATTAAGTTAGTATTATTATTAGCACCGTGTCTTACTACCCATTCAGGTTATACACATTTACACTAATGTGTAATGGTAGGGTGATTGGGAGATGAAATGGAGGACCTACGGTTTAATGTGGGATCCAAACCACGGTGGAGGCCTGGCATTCCACACATTCACAAGTTATGATTAATACATGTTGCTACGCGCATAAACGGACCTCGGCTAACACAACTTCGTGGCCAGCCTGTAGACGACTGTAACGGCTTCGCAAATATAATGAGGTATACACGGAATGAATGTTTATCTTATTTCAATATAAAATTTGGTTGTGATCGTATAGTGGGTTAAATTAATTAAAGAAATCATATATTTAAATTTATTTGAGCAATTCACTCGATACACGTCACTCATCGTATTTATTGTGAGAGTGGCCGTCAACTGATTTAAAGTGAATTACAATATCCACTGCTTAGTCGTGATATAATATAAATACTACACGCTATCACGCCTGATTATTATTTATTATAATATTTATAGCTGCGGCGACTAACCGAGTGACTAACGCGAGGGGTCGTTTAGAGGTTCACAAAAATATGACACCCCAGAGTTCACCTGGGAGCGTCCTTGGCCGTAGCCCGGTGAGACCAGAGTACTGAGTCTCCTACGCGACTCAACGGATACTATTTTTTAAATATTGAAGAAATACTCCCATTGGTCCAGAAGATCCAACATGGACGAACCTAACTGTCCCCCGGACTGTTAGCGCGGTCCAAGACAAGGGAAGGAAACCACCCCCCCTTAATAGCTTTTAGGAAGCTATTGTTACTGTCGGCGACTCTCACAATATTCTTTAATACCTGGATGGCAGGTTACTAACCTTACAATACCCCGTTATTTCCTATAGGGTTGCAAACACATCCCATTTTCTGATGTGTTCACAAAGAATTGCATCAATGTATTGTCAGAGGTGAAGGAAGGGTTTGGTAATCAATTTTATTAAGTTAATTAGTACATTTAAAATGCATATGAGCTATAGCTTAAGTGTTTGAATTAACTATAGGATAGTCCAACGCAAGTACCTGCCCAAATGTCAAATGTGATGTTAGCACTTTTATAAACTAGATATTTACTCTAGTAAACATAATTTACATTTTTTTACTTATAAAGGAAGTTTTCTTGTTTCTTTTTCACATAAATATTTTTTTCATATATTTGTCTTGGTATCGTCTCGAATTGAGAAATGTGCTTCTCACACACCCCTAATGTGGATAGGCTTACTACATTATTTAAGGTGACCTGGTGGTCTAGGAGTAAGGTGTGAGACTTCTGTGCTGGGGGTCTGGGGTTCAATCCTCGATCTCAGCACAGATTTATCTGTTTACCAAACCCTTCCTTCACCTCTGACAAGACTTGTATTAATCACAACTTGTGAATGTGGGGAATGCCAGGCCTCCAATCGTGGTTCAGATTCCACGTTGAACTGTAGGTACAATTTCATCTCACAATCACCCTACCATTACACATTAGCGTAAGTGCGTATAACCCGAACGAGTAGTAAGATGCGTCGCTAATAATAATACACTATTTAAAATAAATAATAAGCTGATTTACTTAAGTATTTTTCATAGAACAGCAATCACCTCAATAGCTGTAAATTCATATTATGAGCTGTGATTAGAAATTTGGCCAATTTTTAATTAGAAGATTTATAGGTTTGTTGCATTAATGAAATATGAATTAACTTGTGATTTTATTCTGTAGGATGGTTTGTGAATGTATTCTGGCTTGTGAAAAACTTCAATACTTACAAGGAGATTTTTGGGTTGAGTGTTTTAACCTGATTCGAAGAATAATAGGTGGTGTGGACTACAAAGGAGTTCGAGAAATTATGAAGGTAGGTAGGGACCAGATCAATGTATTTAAATGTTTTTCATATTAATAAATTTTTGAAATATTGTACATACATATTCATGAATTAGACATAAAGTATGTAACTAACATTTTCAAGTTGCATAATAAACATTTTAAATTGATCTGAAAAATTAACATAAAGCCATTTAACTTATTTCAACTTAAATATACATTTTAAAATGATTCAAAACATTTTTACTGGGTTTACTTTGAAGTAAGTTAGTTAGTTTATTAGTAATCAAACTTAATCTTTATTATATATTTTAACAAAGAATATCTAAAAAATATTTCACTAAAATTAATTTAGTAAAATAACACCAACAGAATTGACGGAAGGATTTATCTTTAAAACTAGCCTAACATTTCTATCATCTTGGCAATATACATTTAAATCCTTTCTGTGTTTTTAAATTGTTTTCCCACCATGTCTTAGTACCTATTTGGGTTGTATGCATACATTAATTATACTAATGAAATAAGGATGAGTAGGATATAATTTAAAGGAAATATACCCACATTTGCTTGGAGGATGAGTGGAAACCCATTTAGGAAACACCAGCCTCAGTACACCCGACCAGGACTCGAACCTCAATCTCCCTGTATTCATAATTCCAGTCTAACACAAGAGTGACACATTAGACCATGATTATATTTTTAAAATACTCCTTCAATAATCCTTTTGATCTACAGTAGCCCCATGGCTTCTTTGGTGCTGACTGACAGCTCACAGTTGACAACTGACAGTCATCATTTAGGTATATACCTAAATTTTGACTCAGAAGTGACAGCTGCTAAACACATGTTTTTGCAGATCGTATGGTTCGGCGTAGGGATACATAATTTGGTCTGGTAACTTTTCAAAGATTTTAGCTTTCAAATGTGAGCTGTCAGTCAGCACCAAAGAAGCCATGGGGCTACTCTATGTAACACTTATGATTAAACATACTGACCTTACCTCACATGTCTGGTTTAAGTGTGCTTGGCTACTAGTACTAGTGCAGTTTTAACAAATAAAAACACCCAATTGTTCTGATGGGTGGTAGGTGAGCCAGAGGGAGATTATAGTTAACCCTTAAAATATCACAAACTCATTTATTTAAAGGATGTATTAGTGATATGAGAAATATCTCCCGAGAAACAAATTTTTAAGGATATTCATAGCCACAGAAGATTTCATTAAGATGTTAGCAGCACTTATAACTCAACCACTTTAATACTGATCCAACACAAAATTTTAACTTTCTTCAAACACCCACTAAAACTTAAGTATACTATAGATGACATTTTCATTCTTTCATTTCCATTATGAGTACTCATTAATAATTTTGAATTTAATTATCTTAAGGGTTATAATTCTGATGGCTACAGATTTTAAGTGATGCACTTTATTTTCTCGAACAATCTTTTGGTTTTGTGAATTATTTAAGCTTTTATAACAATTATGATATTTTTTGTTTGTTGTGTTTTAGGGTTGCAGAGAAAAAGCTCAGACAATTCCATCCATACTGAACGCTTCTGTCCTTCCACAGCTCCGAGCTTTGGAGAATGTAATTGAATACATATTTGATAGAAATGCATGCCTTCTACCAGGATATTTCATTGTTAATGAGATCCAAAAGGCGTATCCTGATAACAAAAACTGGCCACATTGGGTAAGGATAGAGTTCAAACAAATTATGCTAAATAATAAATTTGATGAACAAACAAAAATATCTTAAATCCACTTTTCAACAGGCCAAAAATTAGTGGAAAAATATTCATCACATTTGTAATAAAATATCATGATCTTCTACCTTTAACTATGCCAATATACTGTTTTAAAAACTTAAACACTTGTCCTGCTTTATAGAAAAAGGCTTACTACTTCATGTTATCTTGTGTTTTTCTTGGCAAGTAGAAACTAACCCAATACTTCATGTTATCTTGCCAAGTAAAGTATCTGTCCCACATTATAGAAACTAGCCCACCTACTCTCCAGCTTTGTAGAGAGTTTCCGATCAACTGCCCAGATGGTATCTATCATCGGACACTCACTAAAGCGACCAGTTGTGGAGCACTCAGGCTATGCTGACCACCTCATAAATCCATGGAAACTTGACCCCGCCACCTTAAAGTTCTCTCTGAAGGGCAACTTGCCTTATGACCCAGAGTTGCTGAAACCCCAGACTGGGCTACTCAGATATGTACTAGAACAGCCATACTCGAGAGATATGGTGTGCTCCATGCTGGGCTTACAAAAACAGGTGAGGCGTTCTCCATACTAGTTACACACAATGCTAGACTTGGAGGGTTAACTGAGAAACACACTATGCTTTGCTTCTAAAAGCAAATAAGTTGTCTGATGGTCTGACACCTTAGCTCATTTGGTAGTGTGTCTGCCTACTGAGCTAAGGATCCTGGCTAATAATTATTGTCTTATTGACATAATTTTGTAAATAATTTGTTATTGGGAAATGTTAACACTAACTTGAATTAGGTGGTAACTTTGCAGGACACTAATTAGTTACTGATTGGAATACATTTCTGAAATATTGACTTTTTGTTTGGGTATAGCACCTATTGTGCTAAGCTGTGAAAATGTGTATTCAACTTGTTAATGAGCACCCAATAGTGGGTTTGTTTGGCATTGAGCCATGAAAGTATATTTAAATGTTTTGGTGAACTCTTTATGATGGAAATTGTATTATGTGTTGCAGCACAAGCAGCGATGTGTCGCACTAGAAGAACAGTTGGTTGAGCTAGTAATTCTGGCTATGGAGCGGTCTGAGACAGAGGCTGACTCGGAGGATGTCACAAATAGCCATTGGCTGTGGTTACATCTTTCCAGTCAACTCATATACTTTGTCCTGTTCCAGTTTGCCAGTTTCCCCAACATTGTCATGGCCCTTCATGAAAAGGTTTGAATTTGAACCCTTACACTTTTATCAGTTAATATTCCAATTAAGGCTGGGCCAATGCGAATCATTGTGCCAATTTTGACATGATAAAATTTATCTGAAGATTGGCATTGGTCTGCTATAATTTGTGACAATCATTTTGATTATTCTTTAAAAAAAGACTTATCATTCTGTGTCATTAAAATCACTCAACTTATGCTTGAATAAATTTGAAATAAATGAGCAGTGTTTAAGCAATTTATACTTTTTTTAAATATTTATATTTACTCTTCCATATTCTGATTACTTTCATAGCTACTAATGGTTTGTATTTTTTTAATATCCCCTTATCATATTAAGAAAGTCAGAAAAAAAGATAAGAAATATTTTAAAAAAAGTTGGGAGCTACATTTGAAAAAAGTTGGAGAGTAACCAAACTTCTTGTATTGCTAGATTATAGGTTGCCACATTTATACTACAGGATGGAGCATTGGCTAGATAGGGAGCTTTACGGACTCCAGTATTAGTGTTTTACTGAGGACAGACCTAACTGATTCTATAATTGGTGTTAGTTTGACCGAGGGTAGAACTGACTGATTCTAGAACTTACTTTAAGAGTTAGTGTTAGTTTGACTAGGGGTAGACCTGACTGACTATAGAATTAGTGTTAGATTAACTGAAGACAGACCTGAATGACTATAGAACTAGTGTGAGTTTTACTGATGGCTTACCAAACCCTTCATTCACCTCTGACAAGACATCTTGTGAATGTGGGGAATGCCAGGCCTCCACCGTGGTTCGGATCCCAC
>CABFOV010002651.1:25443-54981 GCA_902141375.1 Timema poppense
TTTTTATCCACCACAAGCTCCTGTAACCCACTAATTCTACCGGTGCTTGTTCCCTTTTTATCCACCACAAGCTCCTGTAACCCACTAATTCTTCCGGTGCTTGTTCCTTTTTTATCCAGCGCGTTGCATATTTGGGCTGGATTTTTTTTAAATTGGTACCTTTTCCGAAATGATTTGTTTGTTTGTTTGTTTGTGTATTTGAGCAGTAGTGGTGTTATTATATGACGATGTAAAACCTAGCGGGGAAAAAATATTCCACGTATCTAAATTTTCCTTTTTCTCTCTCTCTTCCATTTTTAAAACATAAAAATAAAATTCTGTTGTCAGTTACAGCCCTCGCTTTATACGTATATGAAAATAAAGCCATTGTTACATGACTTGTTTTACTCTTGTTAATTTATATTATAGGCTATAGCTCTAAAAATCGTATTTATGTTTTGATTAAATACTTAAAAATAAGTTACTTTTTATTTATTGATCATCGTTCTGTTTATGATGAATGGCATTTTTCTTAACTATTAAATTAGTGTTTTTATAAGTTTCCCCATCTCATGGCAATGTCCAGAAATCTATTGGGAGGGAAGGAAAACTAGCAGCGAGTAAAACTGCATGATGCTGGTACGGAGGACACAAGGAACTGTTCGCCGGCTTAGACAACCACCAAAGGCATGACAGGATTATCCCTATGTTGTGTCTGCGCTATATCAGTGTTCGGAAAACATTTATAGGGAATTATGCACGTTATAAATTGGTCATCGGCCAAATTAAGTTCCAAATGAATAAATATAAATAAATTAGCCCCTCCAAGTAACTCTTCCCCTAGTTAGCATCGGAATATCTCTGCTTTACTGTCAAGAACTCACTTGGGAGAAAGTCTTTCCATGATAACTTATGTCACCTTATGTTACTCGTCCACCCAAAAACAGCCGCATGGTGAAAAAAAACAGCAAGTCTGTACTTGATTCCGTCTAACACACTAGATAAACAAAAAAAATTATCTCCTGTGAGACAGAAAATGCTGGTCTCATAGTGGGGTGGGGAAAGAGAAAGAAATGAATTGTTCAGATAAGGATGGCACAGTCAACATTCACCCTTGGTACTACAGACCTAGCTTTTGTTTGTAAAAACTAAACAAACATCGGCAGGCAAGGGTTTAAAACCCAGCTGGGGGCACTTGACGTCTTTTCACTTATTGTTTTGAAAGTTATTAAAATAAAGATTCATAGAGTACTATAGTTTTTATTAATATACCGTATCTTACTCGATCCACCAAGTTAATTCATCAATGAAAATATAACAATTAATTTATTTGTAAAGTTAATTTATTACAATTTTCTGTGGCATATAAATAAACAATAGTGAAAACTGACTATGAAAATTATATTTAGAATGACATACTTGTTACCTGTATCGTTGAGCACGCGGAATAAACGTCAGGCTCACGTGGTCCGGTTTCATAGTGAAGGGAAGGCTTGGGTTTGAATCCCAGTTGGGTGTTCTGTGGGTGATTTTACTAAACGGTTTTCAACTCTCCCTCAACATAAATCCGTATATATTCCCTCTACATATTCCTCTTCCTCATTTCTATTCCACTAGAAACTAGAGTAATTAAATATGGATGTCCTGGCCATGTTGCGAGACAGTGCAAATACATAATATAAAGAGAGCCAATGAACAACAGACCCATTTTTACACTAAACCAGCGTACAATAATAATAATACACACATTTTTGACTAAATTAAAGCCCCTCTTATTATTATTATTTCACTACGTGATTATTTTAACATTAAAGCAAGTTATAGGAACTGTACCTTAGTTTAAGATATTAGAAAGCTAAACACGCATTTACTATTTATTTATTTTTTGCTCCACACCTTACTACCCAGCCGGCATTTTCGCACTTTAATAGTAAGGTGAAGATAATTTTAGATGAAATGTACCCTCATTTACGAGGAGGAAGAGTAACAAATCACTTAGGGGAAAAAAACTCAGTAAGTTCGACTAGTAGTTATTCTAAAGCTGATTGACAACCTCGCCAGAAAAGCAACAAATTAGACGAGCTTGGAGAGAATAAGACAAGGTGAACCTCCTTATTTTTCCAGGATCTGTGACCTTAGTGAAACATATATTCTTATTTGGCGGGAGTGTTTGAGTGCTGAATTGGTGGTGAGGGGTCTTATGTGGGTTTAAAAATGAGATTAGATGTTAGTTATTTAAAATTAACCCTACATTTTCCCCTAATCGAGCATGTCAGATATGGTACATGCGCGTAAAAATGTCTTATGGAAAATCAAGATTAGTAAAAAGTAGGTTGCCTGGATCAAACACGCGTCGTTCTGCGCACAGAAGAAAGTGACGTAGGGGGTAGCTCTCTAGTCGTAGGCAAGCTATGTCAGTCCTTGAGAATAAACACTTTTGTTTATCAAACCGAACTAGTTTTTAAAATATTGGTTATACAGCTATGCGTTTGCATTACAGAAGGTATTTATTTTATGTTTTTATTTTTATTTCAATCAGTGCCAGTAGATATTATACTTTGCATTCAGTGGATAAATATAAAGCTTGATATTTATTACATTGTGATGACGTTAGTTTACTTTATATTATAAATGCTAAATTAACTATAATAATTCATTAGCTTATTATTTAGGTGGATAGTCGCAAACCAGTTTGTATGTTGTTAAGTATTAACTACCTTTCAATTAAATAAGTTTAGCCGATTGTTTTAATGTTATTGAGACCTGAGATACAAAAGTTGAAACAGCCAGTATTTTTTCCTCTTAGTATTTAAATATTTGAACTTGATTACAGGTTTAGGAATAATAAATACATCTATACTTTCTCTAAAAGGCTTTCTGTACAAGGATATCTGGGAGTTAAGCTAATTGTGTTTGTCAAAATAGTGGTTTTACAATAATTTCAAATAACTAAACTAGTTTACGGTGATGATTTTGTGTAGGGATATGAGACGGAAAATTTTTAAATAATTATTTCTGTAAAATAATTTCATCTGATTAAATGGCACTAACGTAATCGAGATATAGCTATCCCAAATGCCAACGTATATACTTAAGATTAATTTCTCCTAAGGGTACTAACACCAGAAACATCATCAAACGAGCTTCGGTGACCACATGGTCTAATGCACTACTCTCGCAATAGACTAAACTACCGATGACAGGGAGATCGGTGTTCGATAATAGTTGGTTGTACTAAGGTTGGGTTTTCCTAAATAGTTTTCCACTCTCAATGGTGCAATTCCTTTAAATTCAACCTTCCTCATCCCTGACCCATTAGAGTATTTAGTACATAGGCGTACAACCCGAACGGGTAATAAGACGCGATGCTAAAAATAAAATTAGTAAATAAACAAATGAATGGGAACCTTTGTAGACCCATTATGTTCATAAATCATACATCAATTTTTTTTAATCATCAATAAGAAAATTAAAATAATTTTAAGGTTGGCCCAACAATTCGTCTCCACACCTATTCTCCGTTCTTCCTAACTACCCCTCCCCTTCCCCACCCCGTACAACCTAATGATAACACACTCGTCTATAAAGTCCCGTTGACACGGTGTTAGTGGACTAATTAGCTTACTAACATGTTAGTTGTGTTGACACGCATTTTTCATTTGTATTACTATCGCTTCTAAAAACATGGCTGTAAATGTAGTGGTGCTAACTGGTCTTTATATTGGAGCCATTTTCTTTTTATCACTTCGTCTAATTTCTCGTTAGGGTTATTTATACTCATATACTAATTACGCTTATGTGTTAGGAGCTAGAAAGGGTAAATTTAGAACAAAAATGAGCGTCCAGATAAATTACAATTTTTCAGTAAATGCAATTTATCATAATTAGTTGACCTATTTAAAAAAATCGTTCTCTACAGACAACATAAAAAAGATAGTGACCAGAATGTCTCCTATTTCTTAATCCCTTAATACATTAAAACATATTTCAATTGATCCCAAATAGTTATTATATTATTTTGTTTGATTTGTTAACTCATTTAGCATATATAATAAATAAAATTAAACTCAAATAAGGTCAATAAATCCCAATACAACCAAACTCGGATTGGCAATTTTTTAAATAGTCCTAACCCAGGTTTTTTCAACCATGTTTTAAATGTTGGTATACTAATAACAAAATAGCTTGTTAAATGCTAGCTAGGCCTAAAATATTCCTTAAAAATTATATAAAATTAATTTGTAGATTGGTTTAAATATAAATGATCAGGTTTGCTTTGAGACAATATCATGTTATTTGTTTACTCAAGTTGCCAAAGCATTACTATAAAGTCTTTGAAGTGTATGGGCTGAACATTAATAATTAAAACTTATAAAGATTGATTAAAGTGTCAAATACGAATATTGGAAAACGTGCCGGTGATTTCGCGTGAAAACCACCGGCCATTCATACCTTACTTGCCGATAGCACGAATATTATGTTGCCGGAAGTAATTACGATACTACAATTTTTTTATTCTATTTTGTGGTTGTATATAAAAAAACTACGCATGCTGCGTTGATTGGTAGGAAATAATAGTTTGATAAAATTATTTATAACATTTATTTACCCATATTAAATAATATCTGGCACAAGGCACATTTGCAATATTTACGTAACATTTTATTTTGGACACTTCTTGAGAATGTGTATGCCTGATATCATTTTACACTTTCCTCTAGTGTTATATCCCTCGCATTATCATATTTATAAATCTGGTGCTTAAAATTCCACAAAAACTCATTCTTTTCATGACATTCCACAAAAAGGTGTCCCCTGCAAAACCAATATTTTAATTAACGCCATTTTGAATTGTCTACTTGCATTAGTAAAGTTGGGAGGTGACCAACTTTTTCACTTGCAAATGGACTTGTTTGTTAGTAGCTTGCTTGTATGTTTACACGGAGCAAGCTGTGCGCGCGCAGATGAATTAATGTACTTGCATCAGTCAACTAATACCGTGTCAACGGGCCTTTAACACACTATACTTTGAAGTATAGTAGGCTTTAGGTGCCACCTCTACAATTTAACTCCTTCAACGCAAGCTGCCAATGCGGAAAATTTTCCTATTCAAAATTTCCTGGAAAACTTTAATCTCTAATAATGTGGATTATTTCTTTTAGGAAATATGTATACAGTTACCTATTAATAATGCCTGTCAATGTGGTGCATAAAGCGATAGCCTGACACTTGATTTGTTATGTTAGATATCTCATTGCGGAAAAGAAACCTTTAATGTTTCTGATACAAAAATAAAACACTTCTGATATCACACAATTAATTAATCAAAACAAAATATTGGACACAACAATAAATCTCATGGAAATTGTGAAATATTGTGTAATTATATCAATTCATATTTTATTTAAAAAAGGGTGTGTAATTTAATCAAAGTCTTTAATGGAGCTAGTTCAAGATTTGAAGAAAAGAATAACTTTTATTATTTTTTAGCTCATAGGCTTAATCATGATGTACTGCGCAATCTTCAGTCTATTGTCAAAACCGATAAATTATCATCCCTCACCACTGATTATACTTAACTGTTTGTGCACTTCAGTTTGTCACAAAGGACGATCAGAACCAGGGAACTGATGACTTTGAAAGAAGCGCACTTAAGTAAGCAGGATAGGTTTCCAAAAAACACAACAAAGAATTGCCGCATCTTGGTAATTTCACCTACAAACATAAGCTTGCACTTACAACACCTTTCTGGATTAGTATATTTGTCTTTTGGTGACCTTTGCCTTGCCGAGTGACTAACCAAAGAATTAAAGCTGGAAAAAGAGTAAAGAAATTATCGTAGGGTAGGACTTATTAAAGTGTCTTTAGTAAAAAATAGCTTAGTGGAAGAATCTAAGTTCAGCTGCTGTTGATCATTTTTTAAATTTTATTTTATAACTGTAAAATATATTTTAACAAAATTAAATGTGATTGAAAATATAAACAAGTACTTATATCAGACTCAAAGTAACCTAAAACACAACTTAATTTTCTTTATTTCACCGTATAAATTTGGTTCATAGGGGCGTGTAGCCTTTATAATTAGTTTTAATGAGACGATTACATCAGTGTTATAAAGTCAATAACATAAGTTAAATATTCAGAAACCTTAGTTTAGTCGGTAGCTTTAATTCATAAAGTGCACGTAAAATATCTAAAATAAATAACTAATTAATTTAGTGTTACTTACTACTATTATTTTTATAATATTATTTAATCATTAAGTATACAAACATATAATTATTATTGAGCAATAAAAATGAATTAGTATGAGTAAAGAAAAAAAAATTAAACGCTCAAGTGGTCTCCTTTAAACATTTTAGCAGCCTTTAGCCGAGAATATAATATTACAACTGTGCTTGTATACCTTTTTATGTTTTAATCTAAGATTTAATCAATAATGTTGGTAAAAATAGCCCCTCGCTTGGATACAATAACAAAATAATGTGTCTACAAACTTTAACCAAATAGAAATGACAAGTTTCTCATATGGTTTTGTGAGCGGTCAGGCTGGCAGGGACTACGAGTGACGTCACGCTTCGTCTCTAGCTGTCTATACAAGCCCTATGGGAACCAGGCAACCTCCTTTTTACTAACATTGATGGGAAGTGATGTTTAAAAACTACGAGCACCATAAAATATATGTGCGTCAAGCTATTTTAAAAACCCGACCTCCTAAAGTCAAAAATCAAATAAATAGCTAATGGTTCAGAACTAATACACCATTAATTTGAGATACATCTAAAACGTTAGCACAATAAGATAAAGAGTAAATATATTTAAACAAACTGTTACTTATAAATGTAATTTTTGTGTGTAGTAGTAAGTATTTAAGTTTGGAAAGTATTCAGTCGAGCGTATTGGAATATTTACAAACTAGTCTTAGCTCAAGTTATTTAGTCAACTATAAAAAATCAAACACTTGCAGTTTATAGTTTTTGAAAATTTTATAAATATAATTTCATCAATTAAAACAGCTTTTAAAGGAACTAATAATATTTAAAAAAATCAAAACACAATTAGAATAAGTTTTGATTCACTTCTTTTTTTAAGTTCCTATACACGATTCTTCTTAAAGTCATGTGTTACAGTTTCTCCTCAGCCCCGCTTGCCCCTATGCACTTTACCATGTATCGGGTATTTGTATATTTTATTTTTCTATCAAGATCTAAAAGGGGTACATTGGTTAGAGGATATGACCCCTATTGGGGCTCTGGACTCTCAAATGTTCGGACTCCCTGCTCCTCGGATAAACGGACAAGCTTGCCCTCCTCGTCTTAATAGTCAGATACCCTCCTTGGTTCTACCAACGTTAACCAATTAGTAAACTCCGAGACAATTAATTGTCTGTAACTCATGGAACCATTTCTTTGTCTTACGATGGTTAACAAATTGACAGGATGTCGGCTCTTTTGATCCACGCTAACCGCCTTGCAGGGGAAATGCTGACTTATCATGCCTTAGCTTCACGACTATTATTATAAATCACAGCTGTGATTAATTAATGTATTTATGTTGGGCGCCGATAGAGCGCAGCAGGGTGTGCGTGTGTGTTCCCCACCTCCTCAGCCCTTTTAATAACGATATATCTCTCTTTCTCTACTCACCTGGAGGTTTCCCTTCCTCTTCCAATCCTTTAGTCGTGTTCTATTTAGAGTTTCACAATAATGACGAGGTTTGTTCTGCCCAAAATATTAAATAATTATTATTAAGGTTTGACGTCTGCTTTCCCACATTGTTTTCTCTATTACTTATCTCTTCCTCTCCTGACGTTATATCTCGCTATATTTATTAAATACCTTTTATTGGATGTTACGATATAATTGAATCTTATATTTGATTAGTTGGAGCATCTGTTCCTGGGAGTTGGTAATGTGCCTGCACTTGTTCATCTAATTATCGTCTCTTCTTACTTTCAAGACCTGGAAAAGCGTTTGGCGGAAACGAAATAAGTCATTTCCCTTTTTAAAATGTAACGTAATTCAAATATTTACTATAGTAGGATTTTTATAGGAAGAGAGAGCTCATTGCAAAACATATACTTTTCTGTGGCCAACATTGATAATATTTTCCTATATAATTATTGTTATTTTATTTGTTGTGGTAGTATCTATCAAATGTAACAACTGAAAATCACATGACTACGTTTGAATAGATACAAATTGTTTGAGTAGCTCTTGTAGCTGCAAAAAAAAAAATCCTTCCCCCGAAAACTGGGTTTTGTATCGTTTCAATAAAAAAAAAAATGGCACCGCTTACAAATACTTTTTTTACTACACTAATGGGGTATGGACGAGACTTATATATATATATTTAAAAAAAGGAATTATTTAAAAAAAATTAGCTTTCGATTACTCCTTTGAACTTACTTTCTTTTGACCCCTCGGAGGGAAATGTATTGTGATCGTCAAAATAAATGAACATGAGATTTTGATAAATGTCGGCGTTTCATGACCTCTAAATCTGAAAAAAAAAAAACTGTTTGTGTGTCTTTCTGTGTGTCTGACTAGAGCATACACCATTTTACCTATCCAATTAGAAATTATTGCATGGGTTTTTCATGAAGTTTCCCCAAGAGGTTTTTGGAATTAGATATATCACCCTAAAATTAAGGTTAGTTTACTGAAGGGCAAAAAGAGATGACATCCATTTTCTCGTAATTCGCTTTAACGAATTCGATTAAATTTTGTATCGAGGCATTATTTAACACGACAATCAAAATTGATACTCTAGTTTATCCATGAGAATGACTTTAAGAGTCCCCTTAGATCAGCGGAAATATCGAGTTAGGACCATATCTTCCCAACTATTTCGTATACAAAATATCCTATGGTAGTAAAGATGTATAACTATTAAAAATAAAAATATTTTAGTTGAAATTTATTTTTGCAAACATAGATTTTTTATGGGACACTTTGAAATTGAAATTGATTGCTATGCTCTATGATGGACAGAGATGTACCTATTTTCTCGATGTTTCTGTAACAGTTTGGTTATTTTATGTATGTTCTTAGGTGGAGTGTTTCTGCAAAAATGTTTACTATTTCATTTCACAAATCTAACTAGTTTTTAGAAAATGTCTCTATAGTTATAAAAGAGAAAGTATGCGTGGTGTTCTGTGCCATTTATCTTAAAGGTAGATCAGAGGGCTAGCAACAGGCTAAATTTTAGTATCCGAGGACATCTGAATGTTGACGTAGCTGATAATTTTATACCAACCAGGTGATAATTGGGCCAATAGACACCACCAACATCAATTATCAGCAGCAAACATAATGAGTGGGGTAAATAAATACACCAGCACTCCCCTGGAGAAGAGGTAGTGGAACACAATTTGATTGTTTTTTAAAAAAAGAAGCCACCTTGGTGCTGGTAGGGGATTGAACCCTGGCCTCTAAAGCTCACTACATCATCCATTTGCTGATTATATCTTTATTATTATTTCTCACGCCAATCAGGCTGTACGCATCTAACTACACTAATGAAGTTGTCTTGTGAATGGTAGAATTTACTGAGCATACACCCACATTGGCGTGGATTGAGAGTGGGGAAACCTAGTCCACAGGGGAGGGACTGACTTCCCCATCACTAGAAAGCAAGCTAGATTATAGTTCGCGTGCCCCACCGATGCGGGCCAAAATTAAACCTCTAATTTAATCTCTACTGAAACTATTCCAGACTAATCTACTCTTATATATAATTTTAGATTAGATCAGAGTGATTTGAACTAATTACTAAATGGGCGTAGCTATCTTATTCATTAGACCAGTTTAGAGAATACAGGTCATGTTTTGAAGTGTACATTCGTAATGTGCCCCGGAGTGTACCTGACCGCTTTATATATATGTATATATTTAACAGCCCCGGAATTTGATCCTCACTCACTCACTCACCTCATTATTTGTTCATTAATTAGTCTCGATTGACCAATCCGAGCGCACCTGTTTACCCACTCAACCAATCAACGTGCCGCCGTACCTCATCCGCCTGTTAGCGACCATGCGCGCCACACTACATCAAAAGCTCTTCAATTTAATTCCCCCCACCACCACCACCCCATCCACCTCCCCCGCCACTATCCATCGTATATTTTTTTTATTTTATGTTTTTAAATTACATATGACCTTTTGTTTGGCATTTCCAGTAATTGCCTCCATTTAAACTGCCAGTTACAATAAAGTCAGGTGGTCTCCCCATAAATCGTATGCAAAGCTGGCCCAGCCACATCCAAGTTGATTACCATACCACTTAAGGGATTGTGTTCATATCTAGATTGAAACCAGTGGAAGCGTTGGTAAAATTAGCCTGATTTTCAGCTACTATCGCAATTGATTCACCCATCCTTCTTATATTATTATCAATATTATATTATCAACTGGCTCTTGCCCGCAGCTTCGCTCGCGTAAATGTATGTTTTAGAAACACGTTCACCATAACCATAATGTTTATATCCAAAATTTGCTTAATATCCGGCACAGAAGAAATCACGAAACGTATTAAATAGAAATTAACATGATTAAAACTTTAGAGTTGATTAAAGAGGTAACTACAGAAAAAAAAATTTAATTAGTTTATTAATTTCTGTTTTTAGGTTAAAAACACAGAATGTGTTTTGGATTAATTGAAGGAAATAAAGTAACGAAATTTAAAGAAACCCCTCTTTTTAAAAGACGTTAGTGGTTTTATCGTCAGGAGCGAGCAGTTACAGGTTGCTGCTAGAACTTATCACGGGAACACATTACATACAGTTGTCCACGCTTAAGAAACACTTGCCAGTGAGATCAACGCCTACCATCTTCAGGGTTTGTCCTTGCGTTGTGTTGATGGTCATCGCACAGCAAATCTTAATAGGAAATATCTCACCTCTGACAAGACATCTTGCGAATGTGGGGAATGCCAGGCCTCCACCGTGGTTCGGATTCCACGTTAAACTGTAGGTCCTTCATTTCATCTCACAATCACCCTACCATTACACATTAGCGTAAGTGCGTATAACCCGAACGGGTAGTAAGACGCGGTGCTAATAATAATAATAATAATAATAATAATAATAATAATAATAGGAAATATCATGCATTTAAACTGGAAGGGCAGGTCAGAAGGAATCATAGGTATTTTTGTTATTAGGCCAACGAAGCATTTCCCGTAGCCTTACAGATTGTTTATATGTGGGTGGGTCCCATTATACAGCTTAGGTGGGATCAAATTAAGCATAAAAATTATGGGTGCTCGAATTTTAATTAAAAAGTGTGAATGGGTGGATTGAATGGATTAAGGGAACTACAAAATTAGACATGGTAGTGTCTATGGACGATGGACATGTAAGTGTGAGATAGCCCTTCAAACTGGTCTAAAATAGAATCGATTTTATTATCTGATTCATTTTTGGATGTAGAATAGCTTGCTCCTGGAACCACGAAAGAGGCTTGATTTGCTGAAAACTATATTGGGATGAATATAATTAATTTATTCCTGGCTATTCTCGGCCATGGCGTATATCTGGGAGTTATTCAAGGGCACCTTGATTTCGTGCTCTGCTAAGACTCCATTGTTAAGTTTCAAAAATATATGGACAAATAAGTCTAGTTTTTGTCTTCACAATGGTGGATGCGAATGTTGGTTGATAGGAAAATTTCACGTTTGGGCATATGTAGGATTTTCTTAGGCAGGCTTGTATCTCATCAGATCCAGTAACTCGGAATGAACGGTAGAGTTTGTTGGAAGCCTCCTAAGAACAATACGATGACACCTCATATGTGGATATTGTTGATTCTGAAAGCTCTCAAAATTCTATTTAGATCTTCAATTGATGTCTTATGCCACATTGTACTCTCATTTCATAATATAAAATACACTTTTTTGCAGTAATTTTGATGTGAAACCTTACTTCGATATGTTGTACACGGGAATTTGGTCGTTAGGAAAATGACAAGGTAGTTTAAATGTCGCATTTCTTGCTCTTTCCCTTTATAACAAGTTAGTGGCTATACCCTATGAAGCCACCACAAAGGCAACACATCCCTCAGACCTGAGCTTATACAGGAATACAATTATTATAAAAGTGTTTCCTTTACCTTCTAGCGCACATTAAAAATGTATATTGGATCTTAAAATTTCTATAATAAATTTATGTCTACGGTAAGTTTTTCTGTGTTCAATAGAGACTTGTTTATATTACTGTATAAGTTTGTAATATAATTGGCAGGTCGTTTGTAATTTCTCTCAAATAGTCTCTAGAGATTATATCAGTGGCGGTGCGTGATATTTACTTTTGATGGAGCCAGGTCAAATATTACCGGTAGGTAATGATTTTCTCTCACCACATATTAAAATATTGTATTAAATTCATTTAAGTTTTCTTATTTTTAAAATCACTAGAATTAAAAATCACTAAAAAAATCTACAATTAGAAAGAATACAATAATACAGGTTTTGAATTAAACTTACCAAGGGATTAAACTATTTCATTATTTGTACAAAAGTTTGGCACGTCTGTTCTTATGACTGGCAAACATATTGATGACGCTGTTGTTGAAGTTTGGAAATCCAGCAATTTCTTCCTTATGTATAGAACAATGACCAAACAGTCAACGAATTTAACCGGTCTTGACCCATGGTGTTCCTAAGGAACTTTTTGATTCTTTTTAACTTCCTGTAAATACGCCCCAACGGTGGAATATATCAGTATTGCAATATTAACTGTTCCAATTTTTTTAAACACACATACAATTTCCATATGAATTGCATATTCCTCTTGTTTTTAAATTCTTTCACTTAAATGCTTAAAATCCTTACAGCCTACCATTGTCTACAACCCCCACACCACCAAATAATAAACAATTCTCAGTTAACAACAATTTGTTTACCAAACCGTGAATTAGAAAAAGTTATTTGTTTCTTGCCATCAACCTGCATAAATGTAATTTCACTAAACTGACATCCTCCTAACAGTTTAATCCCAAGTTTTTCTTGCAGTTTTATTGAAAAACGGAATTTTTAACAAAGAATCTATTTTATTAATTTTAATTACTCACTTTCACTCGTACCTTACTTATTGGGTCATTCACACATACTAAATACACGTTAAAACAAAATAGAAACAATTTTTATTGAATCTTGGACTCGCTCAGACTAGCCCGACGAACTACTGTTAAGCTGGGAGTGGAATGTCCTTGAGACGCCCGCTGGACGACGGGGCTTATCTGAGAGGGGCTGGCCCCGGTCATCTTCTCAATTTACTCATTGGAGTCTCGAGCACCGATACGGTCGCGTAACGATTATAGCGAGTAATGAATTCTCTTGGGACTGGAATACTCTACAACAAATCTAATAGTTCACTGTATGTAGAGAATGGTGCTCCACTTCATATTAATGGTTTTTTTTTTACAAAATATGTTATTAAATAAAAACAAAGATTAGAAAAAATACATACTTACAAATTATCTAGTAAAAGAGGACCCAAGCCCTTCACGGTCTTGTCTTTGAGGGACCAAGTGCCCATGTTAAATCTAAATCGCATTAAAAAATTAAAATAGTCTTATCTATTGCTCTCTTATGACTTTGTCTTCACTATCTTCCTATATGGTTTCCTTGTAGGCGAGGAAAAAGATGAGAGAATCCGTCAGGTGAAAAATATTATTTTAATGTTGAAGTGCAAATATCTGAGTGAGTAAGAAGAGCGACACCAAACTGCTTTTGATAAAGTACTGCCTCACTGTTATTCATCCTCTAATAAGAGTCACAGTGCTTTTCAAACCAATTGGAGGGATTCCTGGGTTACTTCTTTAACGGTACTTAAGTGTTCAAATGAATTTGAACATTTGATGACATGGATCGTATTCTCAAATAATAACGCACAAAGTTATTCCGGTGTACGATATATACCCGGCTGAAGTAATCACCCTTCATTATTACGGAGAATTATTCAACAGAAACAACTTTCTTTCGACAATGAAAATTCTTACTTTTCCAAGCATTACAGGTAAGCGTATTCACAAAGGGATATGTAGCGCACAATTTGAGGGTTGTTAATGGTGTGTTGCATGATTTATTAGTGAAGTGACATTACTTGTTTTAAAATATACACATTTTCCATTTTCAAGATGGACAGCTATACCCTGATTTTGGTTGGAAGAACAGTAGAGAAAATCAAAACATATTTCTTTGAGGCCAACATTGATAATATTTTCTTATTTTATTTGTGTTATTTGACAGGTATTGATAATATATATCAAAAGTAACATCTACAGATGACATGACTTTATGTATGAATATATTAAAATTGTTTTAGTAACTTTAGTAACTAACTTCCACTGTTCTTCCTACCAAAATCATACTATAAATGACTAACACCTTGAATAGATCTAACTAAAACGTTTTCCTACATAGGTCACGTTAAAAATAAACGTTGCTCGATGACTGCTCTGATTGATTTACTTACATACACACTTAATGGATGAGACACATAGCTACACATTAATGTGTAAATATAAATATTTTATATCATCAACGCCTAGGAACGGATCGTCGGGCCGCCATTTACGTTATTTGGATTATCCATTATGTTCATCAACGTAGCTTTTTGAAAGCTCTTCTGATCATTTCTGTGGCATTCATGGAGACGATCCATTTAAAAGTCCCAATGGGCCGTAAACAACATGCTTGATTAAACTTTCATATAGCTGTGGGTGGATGCTTGAATCTAGAATCTCCGAACTTATAACTGAATCTATATCGTCGGGTCGATTCTTTTCACGAAGTCACAACAGTAAATGCACTTGTTTCAATTCTTGCTTTTGCCACTCCACTTTGTACATAAAACACTTGTTTAGCCTTTAACATTTCTGTTCAGCTCCTTAAATATATTGTTATTTTGATATAGCTTAAAACCTTTCTAGATTAATTTAACCATAAACATATTATAAAAAAATCACACCATTCGAATCTCTTCAAACAAAACATTTCGGTAAAAATATACTTGATATTAAAAAAATCGCAATCAGTTATGTTGTTCCAGAAATCTTAAGCAACAGATATACAGACCGACACTTTATTTATTAGTAGAGATATTACTACAAGATGATTTGTTAGAGGTTCATTCAACACTATTGGTTAACACTTTGATAAATAAAAACCCGTAAGGGTGGGGACACGGAATAAACATCAAGTTCGTCTAGTGTGGTTTATCGGTGGTTGGTATTCCAACCTAGCTGAGTGTTCCAGAATGGTTTTTCCTAAATTACTTCCCACTCTATCTCTACTCAAATACGGCTATATTACCGCTAAATTACATCTTCGTCATCCTTGCAAATTAAAACTCAGGGTTTAAAAATAAATAATCTCAGTGTCCAAGTACAGTTTTTTCACTGAGTTCTGATTATATGCATACATATTAATTCTCTGTTAGGAAAGGGATGAGGACGGTTGAATGTTAAAGAAAATGCACCCTCATTTGCGAGGGGGAGAGAGGAAAACTATTTATGAAAAAGATCTCCCTCGATACAACTGGCTGGAATTCTAACCTCGGTCTTTCCATCACTGGAAACCCAGACTAAACACGCTTACCATTTGGACCCCGTGTCTACCGATCTGAGTCAGTTTCAATTTAGGGAGAAGACGTCAATCTTTCTACGAGCCACTTTAGAATTATTTATTTTAAATCAATACATATTTAGAAACAATTTTTTTAAATACTTTTCTTCATCGTAACTAAAAGCGCCAAAGAAAAACCAACGAGACCATATATTTTCGAAACTAGTTTTAATCCCATTTAGGAGAAACTCTACCTAAGACTATGTGTTTTTTTGTGCCTTTAAATACAATTTAATTTTATCAAATCCACTCAGATCATTTTAAAATGCGGTGCCGTAACTAACATTTCATGTGCCCTGTGCAAGGTTCTATTTATACATCCCTTAGGTATTTTTAGGGGGAGGGGGGCAATAATAATACCAATACGATATAACAAATGCTTATAAACAATTTTTTTGCACGCAATAAATATACAAGATCATTTTCACATGTATTTACAAAGGAAAATAGTTTTTTCTAATTGCCCTTTTCTTGCTTTCTTTTCATCAAATTCTTTGATTACATCATCATAATTAATACCTTTACCGATATTATATTCAATCGAAAATATGAAAAGATTTTATGATCGTTCTTATCCGATAGTAAATATTAAATAAGTCTTAATTAACTTTGACTTGTTAAAAAATTATCACACAAGAAGCAATAGAAACGGGAAGGGTGAGAAATATTTGGAGATAGCTTTGATATTCAGATGTGAATCAATTAATCCAAAGTCATGAAGAGCCTTAAGAATATCAAGGAGAGTTGCAGTTTTAATGTTTTATGTTAGTGTAGAGGCTTCAAACTTAAATCCTTAAATTTCACATGTGAGCTCGTAAGTATTTTAATATTTGTTATTATCTGGAGCTGATATTTGTAAATCAGAAACACTCGTCAATTCTAAAGACAAGCCATGGATAAATAAAAAGTAGTCGTACAGACAGTTTTCATTTGCTCATAACGAAAATCTCTTTGAGACAATAGAGTGTAAAAAAACTATATAAATTTACATTCTAAATTATTTCCCCCGATATTTTCAGCTGTGGTCTTTGGGTAAATGCGGCATGAATCACGACATAAACATAAACATCGGCTCCAGTCGCGCAAGCGGCACATTGGTAAGTCCCTTGACTTAGTCATTCAGATGTTTGATTGAAATATTTTTGACTCAATCATTCAGATGTTTGTGACTCAAGTAATTCTGATGTTGGTGACTCAAGTCATTCTGATGTTTTTGATTCAGTCATTTAGATATTTATGACTCAGTCATTCAGATGTTGGCGACTCAGACATTCAGATGTTGATTAATCAGTCATTCAGATGTTGATGACTCAGCCATTCAGATGTTGATGACTCAGCCATTCAGATGTTGATGACTCAGCCATTCAATGTTGGTGACTCAGTCATTCAGATGTTGGTGACTCAGTCATTCAGATGTTGATGACTCAGTCATTCAGATGTTGGTGACTCAGACATTCTGATGTTGGTGAGCAGAGGTCGTCGAGGACGCCCATGGAACAAGCCACGCAAAGGGCTATCTGTGCACACCTAACCTACTCGGCTCACTAACATCTTAACCGCACAGCTGTCAGTTCTATTTCAGGCCCCTGTGCCTGTCCACTTATCGCACCTACCTAGTTATGGCACTGATGAAATGTAACATTCTTACCCTGACGGGCTACACTAAGTATGCCCCTATGTTATACGTTACGTAATAGTAGAACCATGCAAGGTAAGCTTGCTACCTTTCATGGTAAATGAAGGTGCATTAATGGGATGATTACATGCTATCAACGTATTTAGGACTAATTTCTGCCTCTTTTGTTTATGTATAAATTACTTAAAATATATTTTTATTGAATTAAAGCGTTTGAACTAGGTTTTAATTTTGACGAATCTAATGAATCATGTCAAATTATTTATTATTTTAAATCTTACCACTATCTATAGATGATCTCGCTTTACTCTTGTCTTCAACATGAATCATTCCTTCATATATATATATATAAAGATATATTATATATTCTTTCTGTTTTGTGGCTCACTAGGTACGAACTCTAGCCATAAATCACAGCTACTATAAGGTCATTACTCAGGTTTGGACTGGTAATGGCTACCGAGTGGTGAAAACACCACCATTATCGCTCCGAAAAAAGACCCACCTCTTTCCCCCGTTCTACTTCTACCACCAAAAACTACATCATCGTAATCGTTTTAAAGTTGTTTAGACGTCGCTCCATGGCTCTGTTACTTCATTGTGTTAGTGTGGCGGCGCTCGATAAAAGAAGGGCGTCCCCCATTGTTTGCTCAGCTATGTTTACAGATTTCTAGGGACTCTTGGAAAATAAAATCTTTCCAGTCACGAAAGAAGTTTCTTCGCGACATGAAATTGTGTTATCGCTATTATAAATTTAACCTCTAAGGTCATGCTTTTGATATCCTTACCTAGAATAGTGATTAAACTTCACAAAGCTAAACAGATGTTTTACCGGCAAACATGTTTATTTACAACGTATCCTACGTGTGCGTTAAAGTAGACGTATTACTAACGGATACCATGCAATCATCGAAACACAACCTAATTATCTAGTGGTAGGCCCTTTTGAAACACTCCAACATACATTATTCAACAAACAATTTAAACTGTGGTTGGGTGGTATAGCCCGTCACTCTCGTAATAGATTTAACTAGCAATGGTGGAGATATCGGGGTTCGAGGTTTTGTGTAGTGAAGTTAGTTTCTCGTTCTTTATTCACGCAAGGCGGGTACATTGCCTTCAAATTCTACCTTAATATTCTCTACTCTACTATCACGTACATGTATATAAAGTAGGGTAGATTAAAATTTTACACATATGATTATATATATAACTCAAACGTGATGAAGAATATAAACATGATCAAATAAAAAAAAAGACAAATGCTCAAGAATATTTGACAGGTTCCATGACCGAAGTTGTACTTGGTTACTTGTTAACATTCTAGACGAGGAATGGAAGATTATGCTGTATGATTATATTAGGCGTTGAACGCTTGTTAAGTTGGCAACAATGCAAATCATTACCAAAGCTAAATATTTACATGTTTGGCATAGCAAATAAGAGAAACGTGGGTTTAATATTTCTGACAGGATTGGAAAGTTATACAGTGGCGTACTAAGGAGGGCTGGAGGAGTGGTCCACCGCGGGTGAAAGCCAAGATGGGGGTGCCACCGGGAGGGTTGAAATACTAGTACAAGCTAGTAAAACAAAATCAAAATTTGCTAAACTAAAAAAAAGTATTGGAGTAAAACCGCTAGATACGTTGTAAGGGCGTATAGCAGGTAAACTTCAAGTGTATTACTTTTACTGTCACTGAGTGCTATTCATTAATTACTAGATTACATTTCTTGAACATAACTCTTTATTGTGGATTTTATGTAATCAATTTTATTGTGTCTTGACTCAATTTTGACCATGCACGTGAACAATGGGCATTACATTAAGGTTCTTCCTTTCACCATGAATTTCAGATTTACTATTTAATCTTGATTGAATATTATTTTTTCGCCCTGAGACATATTTTTTGTTTAAGATGCTAACATTAAAGGCCAAAGTACGCACATAATTCTGTAGCCTAAACGAACGGAAAAGTTGGCACGTATTCTGACCATTCACATATGCATCTAGCGGTAATTTTAAAATGTTTGATTCTCTTATGCTTTTCCAACCTCTGGCGGGTTGCGGCCCCGTCCTTCACCAACCTTACATATGTTCACTTTGTTTAGGTTTCTGCTTGGGGCTTCCTGTGTTATTGACTTGTGATTTTTTGGACTTTAGTGATTTCTGGATTTTGGACCTAAATATTCGGTATTTTATACGGTCTGGCTCTTTTCTTTGGACTATGTTTACAGATTTTATACTGCATTGGTGACCTGGCGGTCTAGGGGTAAGGTGTCAGACTCCTCTGCTGGCGGCCGGGGTTCAATCCTCGGTCCCAGCACAGATTTATCAGATTACCAAACCCTTCCTTCACCTCTGACAAGACATCTTGTGAATGTGGGGAATGCCAGGCCTCCACCGTGGTTCGGATTCCACATTAAACTGTAGGCCCTCCATTTCATCTCACAATCACCCTACCATTACACATTAGCGTAAGTGCGTATAACCCGAACGGGTAGTAAGACGCGGTGCTAATAATAATAATAATAATAATAATATACTGCATTTATTTGCTTTGGGTCTCATTAAATCAAGGCAAAAAGAACAAAGACCTATTATCCGGATTTAAGCCAATTTTAATTTGATTAATTCATTTATTGGGCTGGTAACAAGTAAAGATCATGCACATCCATGATTACTAAGCAACATAATTAGTATTAGTAGACCCGAATTGTATTAACATAATAATTGCATAATAATTGATATTTATGTTGACGGCCACTCTTAAATATATATATATAAAAAAAAAATTGAATGCAATAAATAACAGTTTAAACTTTAGATATATACTGCTGTAATGATTTAACTATGAAAACTAACCCAACGCATCCACTATACGATCTACTGTCGGAGCCATCAGTTAAAAATAAACATTAATCCGCGCTGACCTCACGTCTTTTGTCTCGCCCTTACGGTCAAATAAGTGACTGTGGTAGTTCGTGACTGTTTCTGCGGCATACCAGGCCTGGCATGGAGATCTCACCAAAAAGCATTCATACTAATACCATGAAACCATTTTACAGTATTTAAACAAACGCATAAATAATTTTAAAATAAATTACTCTAAATGATAAAAAAATTAATTAACTGGCCCCAATTTTGCTTTTGTCAAGTTATTAAAGCAAAAACCCTCACTTTGATTTTATTTCCGACTCGATAGTAATCGTGTATCTAGTATCCCGGTTAGTCAGATATGTGACAAACTCTTCAAAAGGGTTGTTACCTATTTTAAAATATAGTCAAAACCAAAATGGAGGTGAAATGTTTTAAAATGTTCCAGAAATTAAATTACTCTCTAGTTTTAGAATATTTTTTTATATATAAAATAACTAAACCTAGATTATTTTCAGCGACGCCACACTTTTGAGATTAAAATTAAATTGCGAGAAACAAATCTAGCTTTCATAAAACAAATAGTCATTTGTAAATAAGGACACAGTATAACACTCTAAGATAATCAATACTACGAATTGTTTTAATGGATTTGATGCATCACAACTGCCAGATTATATGAAATGTCAAAGTTTGAGAATATTTCACTACACGTAGGTTAAGGGGGCCTTAAGCCATCGAATTTTTATAGGGGTTAAAAAAAAATTATATCAGTTCCAAATAACCCACGTTCTAACCTTGAGGCACTTAATATGCACCTCAGCGCTCCGGTATGCGACCCCTTTAATCATAAAAAAACTCTAAAATCTTAATATTAAAATTTTTTTATTCAATATGAAAATGTTGCATGATAAAAACTTATTGAATGAATACACTTCATCCTTAATGTTTAACTGTATTGGTCTAGTTAATTTGATTTAAGTATAAATTAAGAACACTAGTTATTGTTTGTCAGGAAACGTGTTTAGATTAATATCAGGATTTTGGTTTTGGTTGACGATTTTCTACCGCTTCACATGAAAGAACTCTACTTTTTATCTGCGTTTAGCAATGAAAAACTCTTTATTTCTTCCTTCTTTCTTTGTGTTCGTCTCTTTTCTTATTTTATCCCTCTTCCTCTGCTGCAGTCATGATTGATGGTTCAAGGAGGCCTTGATTCCAACTTGTAACGGAGGAAAACTCGCTGCTAGCTCGCCTTTTGTTACTCTTTCTCTGTCTTTCGAGCGCATCGCTTCCCTGTGGCGAGCGAAATTGTTTCCAAAGTAGATCTTCAGATGTCTTGTCATTGATCGTTTTATGTGCGCGCCTCGTTTCTACTCTTCTTCTATCGTTCTTTGTTAGTATTCTTCTACGACGCTAGGCGGCATCACTCGTTCGTTTGTGAGCAAAACATTGATGGGATTTTTGCTGATAAGTTTTTTTATATACCATCGTTTCTTTTTTATTCCACCTTTTTTTCACCTCCTCTGAACTCTCCTTTTTGATACCCATTTTATATCTAAGGATTTATGAAAGTCCAGGCTGCTAAGAAAACACTTAATTATATTTAGATTGAGTCCCGGTCTTTTGTATTGCTAAACAAATTTCTCGCTTTATTTGTTGATGTTTGGATGAAGTAGCAGTTTTAATTAGTTACTTTATTTAATTATTTTTTTTTATTTTCACTAAATAAACCAAATTGTGTGTTTGAAAATAATAGAGTAGGTATTAAGAATGATAAAGTACAAAGCACAGTTGTATATATATGCTCATTCTCGAATGTTTCGAGGAAATTTAATTTGCATTGTTTGTTCTCGTCATGTATTAACTCAACTTGTTTATTCATTTTAACTAAATAAATAAAACCTAGCTTCGGTGGCCACATGATCTCAGACTTTCGCAATAAGATGGACCGCCGATGATGGGAAAATAGGAGTTCGACTCCCTGCCGGGTGTATTGAGGGTGGTTTACCCCAAACTAAACTAAACGTAAATATTCATGAAAAAGAAAATACCTAATTTATATTTATTATTATTATTATTATTAGCACCGCGTCTGACTACCCGTTCGGGCTATACGCACTTACGCTAATGTGAAAATGGTAGGGTGATTGTGAGATGAAATGGAGGACCTACAGTTTAACGTGGAATCCGAAATTGCCGGGACCGAGGATTGAACCCCGGCCGCCAGCATAGAAGTCTGACACCTTACCCCTAGACCACCAGGTCACCTAATTTATATTTAAACCCTACTTTACTAAGATGGGTAGATATTAATAAATCTTGGAAATTAAATACAATTTTATAATGGGAAACGTTTATCATTGAATTTCAATAATAATAATAATAATAATAATACTTAGCACCACGTCTTACTACCCGTTCCGGCTATACGCTTATGTACTAATTGCACTAATGGGTTAGGAATTGATAAGGTTGAATATAGATTAAGTGAACCCGAAATTACGTGGAGAGAGAGTGGAAAACCGTTTAGCAAAACCACAGCCAGTTCACCCGAGCGAGATTTGAACCTCTAGCTCCCCGTCCTTGTCAGTCTGCCATGGAGGTGGGTCACTGACTCCTCTCATATAAAAAATTAGTTTTTTATTTAGTAGTTGCATGACTAGATATTCGGCCTGATTGGGTGTATAGCAATTAATATAATTTATCTTTGAAGGATAACATAATCGAAATATATTGGTTCTAGGTGGGATTATATTGAGGTGTATAATTTATATAATATACAATTATATTGAATCTTTAAGATTATAAAGAAAATTATTTTTGTCGTTTAATGAATATATACAATTAAATATAATCGTTCTTTTACCATTATTTATAGTAGAAATCTATTTAATCAATGTAGAAGTAGATAGATACATATATTTGGCTAATGCAGGAATACATAGAGAGCTATATTTTTCTGAATGCGTGTGAATAAATAAATATATTTTGTCTTTTAGGAGTAGGGCCTATATATATGTAATTTATTTGATCAATTTAGGTGTTTGTATAAAAATGTGTTTTATCATTCTAAAAGTAGGCCTACATAGAAATATACGTTTTCCTTAGTGATACTATAGAGTAAAATCTATTTGTTCTTGCAGGAATATTTAGATGGTTATGTGTGTTTAATATAGGAGCATATAAATACACAACTATTTCTGTAGAGGTGATATATATTTTTCCTTTAACAATATAATAGATTCATACATGCCTAGTTATATAAGATACATTTATTTATATTAAATATTTTTCTTTTTATTATATTCTTTATATTGTGATAGTATTTAAGTACCCGGCTTTGCTCGAGATAAATATTTTAGGGTAAAAATATTAAAAGGTTTAAAAAGGGTAAAAGGATAACACGTGTTAAAAATATTAAAAGGGTCTAAAGGGCAATGAGGGGGGAAAAGAAAAAAAAAAAGTTATTTTAGAATAAATGGTACGGAACTCCTAACATATTTTCTCGCTCTATTGTTTAAAAATGGAGATATTTACTCAAAACCCGTAATATATGTGGAACGAAATAATATACACTAGCAAATCCAAGCATAAATTGAACTATATTTATGTAAAACATTTTTTGAGTCCAAGTTTTAAATTTTATAATTTTATTTTTAAAGAGTTTATGCTTGTATGTTAGGACCGATAAAAAATGATCAATATTGGAACCACAAGAGTCAACATTTCGTATTAAAATTTCGACTTCCTGTTAAAGTTGTTGATATTTTATTAGGGGTTTAATATCTTCCTGTCATCGCATTGTTATTAAATTCTTTATTTATAAATTTTGACCAATACAAAATATAAATATTAACTATTGAGTCTAAAATGAATATAGATCAATGTTGTACAAAAATTTCTCCTATGAGGTTTCAGGAAAAATATTTTTTTTTTAGATACTTACTGATATTTAATTACTCTATGGCATTGGAGTATTATTGCGTAAAAACTTAAGTAGTATCTCTTTACAACTAAAGCTCACAAAATTATATTAATATATTTGCCAATATCTCAGAAACGGTTGGTTTTATTAAAATAGATTTCATATAAGAGTTTTTTTATTTTCAATAGTAATACAATTTTGCAATTATAAGTTAGTTATTATCTCAAATAGTTGCGGGGATACGGAAATTTCCGATTCTGTAAAGTACCCTAAAAGTCATTTTAGTGGGAAAATGAAAATAGCCAGTTTATTTATAATCTTAATCAACGCCTAGATAGGAATTTTAATCAAAATCGTTAAAACCAAATTTGAGAAAATCAATTTTTCCTCTTTTCGCCCTTTATTAAACTACTCTTAATAGTATGTTTAAGCAGACACACAGACATACGTCATTGCAAATACCACATTTAGGGTTCCGGGTGTCATGAGAAGTCGACATCCATCAACATTTCATGTGTGATTTTTTTTTACGGTCGCAATAATTTACCTTTTGTCTTTAAAAAGTTAAAAAATACAAATATTTGCGTATAGCTTGAAAGTTATTGGTTTTATAAAAATATGCGTCGAATAAAATATTTGATTCTAAATAGATATATTTGTAATGATAATTAATTTCATATCTCAAATAGTTTCGTAGATATGATAAAAAAAAATATTTTTTTACGATCACTATATTTTCTCTACATGTAAAATAGCGAGAAAGTAATAAAAAGGTACTATTTTAGGTTAAAAGGTTAAACAGGATTAAAAAGTGCAAAAATGATAAAATGGGAAGTAAATAAATCCCGAAATAAGTTCAGCATTTTTAAATCCATTTACCCTCAACAGCCTTTTCCTCCGTTTGCCTTTCCACCCCGTCTACCCTTTTCACCTCATTTTCCCTTTTTACCCCATTATTCCCTTTTAGTTTTTTTTACCCTTTTTACTCTTTTTGAGAAATATGAACCTTGTTGCCCTTTTTGTAATTTCGGATTTTTGACACTTTTTCATATCTTAGCCCTTTAAACCACTTTAACCTTTATAACCTATTCGTTTTTATTAGATTTACTTTTGTTCCTTTTAATATTTTTTCCCATGTCTACCCTTTTATCACTTTTTGCTCTTTTCCCCCTTAGACCTTTTTGACCTTTTAGCATTTTCCCCTCATCGCCCTTTTAGACTCTAAATTGTTACATTGAAAGATTTTTTTTCTTCTTCTGTATTGTGGTTAATTTAAATTTTACATAATTAGATGAAAGTTCTAAGAATAAAAAATACAAAAGTTAAATATTCTTTGGGAAACCATGATGCTCATATATCCAATATATTTATATGATAGTGTATTATTATTTCATGTGCACTCTTTGGTAGACCATAATGATCTTTTATACAACCTATTTCGGTAGTAATATCTATTACTTCATTTCACTTAGCTTATGATTGCGCTAAGGCAAATATTGCGTTCGTTTGTGCACTCGGTTTGGATGTTAGGTAAGTTGTTTTTCAAAGATTTAATTTATTTTAATTTATTGATTGCAATGATGCCTTGGGATCGCCATAGTTGGTTAAAGATTGTACAAGGAGGAACTTTAAAGATGTTGGACGTCTTAATTTGATATAGTTTTAATACGTATTACCCGCTTACCCAGGTGATGAACGGGTTTAACAGCTAAGTCAGGTATAGAGGAACTAATTAGGCTATAACTATATTAGGCTTATTCAGTGATATTAAAGACTATAGTTTGTCTGTTAAGAGCATAGATAAAATTAATGTATTTAGTTTGTATAGTGACATAAATGAATGGATTTGGTTTATTTAGGTGTAAAGGGATAAATTTTTTCTGTAGATGAACATAATAATTGGTCAATGGTCAAATTATAAAATTGAATTACCTTGTATCTGTTGTGACATGACTCAAAACAAAAATAGTTTATATATAAGTCCTAAGCATTAGAAATATGTTAGTCGCTATAAGGCGCATAAATATGTGTGTGTAGCTATGTTCACAGTGTCATAGTGGAATATATCTTGTTTATTTAGGGACAAAGAGAAATAGAGTTTATCAAGAGGAACATATCCTGTTTATATAGGGACAAAGAGAGATAGAGTTTATCTAGATGAACATATCTTGTTTATATATGGACAAAGAGAGATAGAGTTTATCAAGAGGAACATAACTTGTTTATACATGGACAACGAGAGATAGAGTTTATCAAGAGGAACATAACTTGTTTATACATGGACAACGAGAGATAGAGTTTATCTAGAGGAACATATCTTGTTTATATATGGACAAAGAGAGATAGAGTTTATCAAGAGGAACATATCTTGTTTATATAGGGACAAAGAGAGATAGAGTTTATGAAGAGGAACATATATTGTTTATATATGGACAAAGAGAGATAGAGTTTATCAAGAGGAACATAACTTGTTTATACATGGAAAACGAGAGAGAGTTTTTATCTAGAGGAACATATCTTGTTTATATAGGGACAAAGAGAGATAGAGTTTATCTAGATGAACATATCTTGTTTATATAGGGAACAAGAGGAAAAGAGTTTATCTAGAGGAACATATCTTGTTTATATATGGACAAAGAGAGATAGAGTTTATCTAGAGGAACATATATTGTTTATATAGGGACAAAGAGAGATAGAGTTTATCTAGAGGAACATATCTTGTTTATATATGGACAAAGAGAGATAGAGTTTATCTAGAGGAACATATCTTGTTTATATAGGGACAAAGAGAGATAGAGTTTATCTAGAGGAACATATATTGTTTATATAGGGACAAAGAGAGATAGAATTTATCTAGAAGAATATAACTGGTTTATAGGAGGCTTATTAAATCAGTGCTGAGAGAGAGAGGAACAATGTAAGCCTTCTCTTAATTTCATAAGTGGTATATTTTTGTGTACTATGTAATTGAGGGCTAGAATGGGTGAACTCAAGTTTTAAATATTATATACCTGGTTACTTCACCGGTCCTTTCATAATCTGTAAATATCGAACAATGTATTGGACTTTTAGGACCATATAAAACATACATGTATGCGTGTGGTCTGTAGAAGTATGAAAGCTATAGTTTTAAAATGTCTGTATTATTACATGGTTGGTAAATCCGGACATTAACTTGTTGGTACGCGCTGTTGAAAGTATCGGCAACCAGTTCATAACATCTATGTTTACTGTTAATTAACCACAAACATTCCATCCCAAGTTGACATGCACGAGACTTACAAAAGAGTATCGGAATTCTCGTTTGTTGGGGTGTCGAGAAATACAAAATAGAGTGGCATTCCATGACGAGATTAGTATTTTAACTGCGTGTGTATCTGTGTGTATTTGTGCGTGCGTGGGATATTTTTAATCGTGGCAGATGATCTATAGTGGGTTAAATTTTGTTCAATTAAATCATAAAGCAGAGTTTATTGGAGTGAATAAAAAGTCGAATTTTACTGATTTAAAGCTACTCTGAATTAGTCACGTGAAATTAATTGATCCTTTTTTTTTTATCGCAGTTTGATAATATAACTTAATTTGCATCTCTATATTTATGTATGGGGTCTACCTCCAGGCCTACCTTTTTGTGCCTCCTATTGTTTAACAGAAACACACGCACATATATCTGATGGGAAGAAAAGTTTTAAAAATACACAATTTTTGTGGTCAACATTGATAAAATTTTAATTGATTTATTTATTAGAAACGACAGTTGCAGATCACATGACTTGACAAGTGGATATATTATGTTTGTAACTTTCAAACCCTGTTATTCGGATCGGAGTTCTAGGCTTGCTATAAAAATAATAACTAATGTATGCATCAAATTGTTGTTATAAAATTGTAATTGCATTTTAATAAAAGATTTGAGACAGATTACCTTTTTATAATTGAAAAAAATTGAAAACTATTATAAAATTTAAGGCAAATTAATCTAGACCTTAGATTAAAACAAATTGTTATGATCATGTTGTATAGGGCCTTTTTTAAATTATTTTAAATAAAAGAACCTCTAGAGTAATATGTGTTAATTTGATGACCATTGTTAAGACACCTAGTATATTTGCCCTTGAAAACTCTCGATTCATGTGTAACTTAACCTCAATCTGCGCTCGAGCGTAGATTGTCCCTCTGGAGGGTCAGGTGAAAGTTTGATAGCACACACCGGTGAGCATGCGGACCAAACGTCAGACTAGATGCATTTAGTATGGCTTTTCTGTGATGGACAAGGTCGGAGCTCGAATATCGGCTGAATATATTGTGGAAGTTTTTCACCTAAATGGTTTCTCATTCTCTCTCCAGGCAAATAACGGTATTATTTAGAAAAAATGTATCCTATCTTCTTCCCCCGCGTAAACATGGTCGGGAGGGAAATGAGACGTGGTCCGGTACATTATATTGCTGGTTAGTCGGTTGTTGCCCTGTCCCTTCTCTCCTCAGTTGGTAGCTAGCTCGCTGTGGGTTTTACGAGGTGTTTATGGAGCACTTTATAAGCCGGTCATTACCAGCTCTCCTCCTTCCATCTCCATTCGCCCCCCGCCACACACACCCACCCCTTGACACCACACACAAAACACAAGGGGCGAATTTAGTTTTTAATCCATCTAAATTTACAGGTATAATGGACAGAGATTTTTTAACGACCTTTGTCGCTAATTATTGGATAAACGGTGTCTTGTTAATTATGAAACGTTTAAACGGCCAAAATGTAAAATAATTGAACGTCAGATTGGTGAGACGTTTAAGCTGTAGCTGATAATAGAGCTGTTATTTATCATTTTACAACCCCTGGATTCTAAAACGTAACAGGATTTCCAATATAAATTCAAGAAAGTACGTTTTCGTCCATAAAACCTAAAAAGAAGCATAATTTGACTATCCCTTGGGACAAAATCATCCCACTTTAATGAATGGTAGTGTAACTTTTTAATCCTTAAATACTGCATAAAAATTATAGTTAATATATATTTAGCACTGCGTTTTACTACCCATTCGAGTTATAAGCTTTAAGTACTAATTATGCTAATGGATTAGGAATTAGGAAGGTTGAATTAGAGGAAGTGAACCCGCATTTGCGTGGAGGGAGAATGGAAAACCATTTAGGAACACACACCCGTCCCCAGTTCACCCGACCGAGATTCGAACCTCGATCTCCTCGTACTCAGCACTCCTACTCTTACTCCTACTCTAGCGGTGTCCGTGTCCGTTATTGGGAAATTGTTTCTCCATAAGAGCCCATGTTATATTACCGGGGAAATTTAAACTGTCCATTATTCATAGGTGTCCGTTAAGGGAGATTTTACTGTATTGCCGTATGTAACGTATGTAACAATATTTTATTTATCTTGGCCCAAAATAATTTTGTTATAAAAAGTGCAATAATACTTACCTTAGTTCTTGTTCCCTTCCATACCCCCCCCACCCCCAAAGTCCCAGCTACCCTTAT
>CABFOV010002651.1:65258-80492 GCA_902141375.1 Timema poppense
ATATATATATATATGAAAATATCTTTATTGAAGTATAAGCGATCTATAAAATATATAAAAAATATTTTATTTGAAACTCAAAATCAGAATTTTATTATTAGACTTTCTCTAGGCTCTGTATATATAAAATAATAATTTTAGTGACCAATTGAAATGGAATTATCTTTCTAAGAGATGATAATAATTTATTGATTAGTTTTAATTCATTGTTATAACTTACCAGGACATTGTTATTTTGATTGTCTCTGCTTGGCTTTGAAGAAGGTTATCTTCCCATCATGAGATCTCTTCATTGTCCACTTCAATTCGTAAGACGTAAGGTAACAGTAAAAAAACAAACATATCTTTGTTGTCTGATGACACACTCAAGTCACCACTCCCCACGTGAATGAGTGAATATCAGACGGTATTTACAACCCCTACCTCTCTTCTGGCTCAACCCCTCCCCCTCCAAGACTTTGACACAAGTCACAAGTGGACTTGTAAACTGTAAAGTAACATAGCAGCACTGTCGCGCCTAGCAGAAGGGCGTGATGGAGACTGGTGATTGCTGTCTCAAGCACTAAGCAGTACCTACGATAGGTCAGGACTGGCCAATAAAACCACTCGAAACAGGATTAGAATTTTATTTTATTATGATACCTTAGAGTGAACTGTGTATCTTGCCTCAACAAGATCTTTCTAGTATCTAAAAGCTTTATTATATTTGTTTGAAAGCGGAGGGGTAAAAATGATACTTTTTACCCCCCTCCATTTCTTGGGGGGGGGGGTAAAATTTACCCCCGTACCCCCTAGTTCCTGCGCCACTGCATCGGTGTTTGAATCTCTGTAGGGTGTACTAAGATTGTTGTTTCCTAAACTGTTTTCCGTTATCCCTCCACACAAATGCATGTACACTTCCTCTCAATACACCCAAACCACCTTAAGACACTTGTTTCACATTGGCCAACATTGAAAACATTTTCATAGCCAGGACCTTGAATCATTAAGTAGGTGCTCTAACCGTTGATCCGAGGATGGAGTGAGTTTAAGAGAGTACACTCCATTTACCCTGAAAGGTAACAAGCATACCGTGATGGGTCCCATTACGGGACAGGTTATAAGATAGGGCCATTGTTTAGTCAACTATGTAGACACTTTGCCCCTTTATCACTCTCAGGGTGCCTTAGACACTTTGCCACATTATCACTCTCGTGGCGCCTTATGCACTTTGCCCCTTTATCACTCTCAGAGTGCCTTAAATACTTTGCCACTTTATCACTCTCGGATTGCCCTAGACACTTTGCCACTTTATCACTCTCAGGGTGCCTTAGACACTTTGCCACTTTATCACTCTTGGAGTGCCTTAGACACTTTGCTCCTTTATCACTCTCGGGGTGCCTTATCAACTTTTATCACTCTCAGGGTACATTAGACAATTTGCCCCTCAGGGTGCCGCCTTCACGTTTCCCTTCTATCACCCTTATGCTAATAACATGCTTCTGAAATACACATTCTTTCCATGCGTGTTTCTCCCTTGTTGTCTGTTCCTGATTGTCCACGCACCCTTTGGGCCACACTTGCTTTGGTCTCCCCTATACAGACCAAGCGTGCAGGGGCTCACCATCCCACCCATTCCACGGTGAAACGAGCGAGACCACTTCACTTCCACGCCAATATTGATCTTTATGAAGTAGCAATGGCTGATGCCAGGCCCTACCCCATCAGCCCGCGTGCGCGCGCACATTTGCCCCCCGGAAACACTCGCTTATTAGGGACGCGACCGGAATTTAAATGTGATCATAGAAGTGTGTGTGTAACTCTATTCGCTGGCTTGCCGAGACTTTCCGCTTGGGGGGTGAGGGGAGCCAAACGCTATTAGCTAAGTTCCGTGTTTGTCACATATTAGGCCTACTATATATAGCCCACACCAGTGCTTACATGGTCTAGGCCATCAGACTCTCAACAAGTTCGATTATGGAATTCGAGAAGGTCACGGTTCGAATCTAGGCTGGGTGTACTAAAAACTGTTTTCTCCTGAATGTTCGCGTAAGTTCCATATGCGCAAATGAGGGTACATTTTATATAAATCATATATTTTTCATACTATTCCGATAAGCGTAGATAGTATGCATATATCCCAAACGAGCATTCATAGTAATGGGATTTGAGGGGGGGAGGGTATAGTGACAAATTAGTTTGATACATTTGACATTTTGAAGAATTATTTAAACAAGTTTATATTTGAATACAATAATCAGTTAGTCAATCTTTCCACTTACCATTTAACTAATTTTAATATAAACTATAAAAGATTTTATCATTATATCAAGACAACATTTAATTATGCACTTTTTGAATACTTTTTTTATTCAAAATCGAAAATAAAAATTATTATTCAATATTTTTAGCTTACGATACATTAGGTTATTAACCAAAAAAATGTTAAATCAAAAAACTGATCTAAACATTTACATATTGCCCTGGTATAAGCGACAGCGGGACTATTAAATTATGTTAGTCAGTTGATGAGTAAGCTAATATTGAGACCTACGTCTTACTACCCATCCGGGATATCCGCGTGCTTACAGGGTTTAGGGTGAGGAGGGTTGATTTTAGAGGAAGTGTTCCAGAACGTACTTGGAGGGAGAGTGGAGAAAACGTGTTTAAGCTAATAAACACTTCAGTCACTGGCATAGCACACCCACGGGTATGGGATATCAGATTGAGAACGACTAAAAATATATATCCCGTTTTTTACGTGACTAGCTCAGATTTTACTTAACATGCGTGTAATACAATAAACGGAATTCCAGGAGGGAAAAGCGCTGCTATTCATTTAACCAATTGGGCTCAATCTCTTTTTAAAATCTCTCTCCCAAGATGAGCGTTGACCACTCCTGAATAATGTTATATTTACTGTCAACAATGTTTTTAATATTTCTCTCCCAAGGAAGGGTGAACGTTGACCACTCCTGAATAATGTTATATTTACTGTCAACAATGTGTTTAATATCTCTCTCCCAAGGAAGGGTTAACGTTGACCACTCCTGAATAATGTTATATTTACTGTCAACAATGTGTTTAATATTTCTCTCTCAAGGAAGGATTAACGTTGACCACTCCTGAATAATGTTATATTTACTGTCAACAATGTGTTTAATATCTCTCCCCCAAGGAAGGGTGAACGTTGACCACTCCTGAATAATGTTATATTTACTGTCAACAATGTTTTTAATATCTCTCTCCCAAGGAAGGGTTAACGTTGACCACTCCTGAATAATGTTATATTGACTGTCAACAATGTTTTTAATATCTCTCTCCCAAGGAAGGGTGAACGTTGACCACTCCTGAATAATGTTATATTTACTGTCAACAATGTGTTTAATATCTCTCTCCCAAGGAAGGGTTAACGTTGACCACTCCTGAATAATGTTATATTTACTGTCAACAATGTTTTGGAATGGAATGAAGGGAGTTATGTTGAGCGTAAACAATCTTACCCTCCATAAACACGTGATGATTAACTTGGATGTTTTGTTGTTTCAGGTGAAAATCTGGTTCCAAAACCGTCGGACAAAGTGGAAGAAACAGGACAACATCAGCAACGCCGAGGCTGCGGAGCACAAGAATCAGAACACAGGAAAGCCAGAGGGCGGCGGTGGAGGTGGTGGGGGCTGTGGGGGCAAGCACAATAAGGAATCTTCAAAGTCCCCCTCGGCCGTCTCCCCCTCTTTGAAAGTTGGCAGTAGCCATTTACCTGCAGCGCTGCCCGTGCCGGGGTGTGTAACCAAGTTGAACAACGTGAGCGTGGAGCAGGCGGTCGGGGGTTCGATGCCGTGTTTGGGCTCTCCTAGTAGTGGGGAGGAACATTCCAACGCCTCCCTTTTCACGGCGGACGGTTCTGTGTCGGAGAGTTGCTTCTCCGAGTCGGACTCGATCCGGCAACAGGTCCTCACCGTGGCCACCAACCTCATGGTAAATCTCGCACCCAGTGAAAGGACCGTCAGTAGGTCACCCACTTCGTCCCCGGCGTCCTGTACGGGCGCCAAGACGCCCGGTGGAGGCGTCACGGTCGTTCCTACGTGCTCCCTCCTCCCCCCTGCCCTACCAGTGGGTGACTCGTGCGCTCCCTCGCCACCTAGCGGAGTGGTGGCGAACCACGTGGTGGCGGAGCCTGAACAGCGAGCGGTGTCGCCATCTAGCTAACTAGTCGCGAAACAACGGTCAAGTGAGGGAGACGTTACGTTTACATGCAGAAGAGAAACTTGACTTGGATTTGTTGAAACAGATCTGGATACTTCAGACACTGAAAATGTCTTAAAACATTAATATAATAATTTACACAGTCCTACCATAATGTGAAGTAAACAACTTTTTGGTTATAAAAATAGTTTATTGTTCATTCCCCTTGAATTCTGTATCTTCTTCATTGTTAATAAGATTTAATTTCAAGTATTGATTTGCAAATAGGGATGCGTAGCCAGCTGATTTAAAATAAATCTTGCTATCATGATGGTGCCATAATTTATATCGATCTTAACTTATGTTGCTTGTTAAAGGTCACGAACAAAACAATATTTAATCCTTCATGGCACACCTACATATCGCAAACGACTTATATTTAATGAACTTTACAAAGGATCTCATTGGCCGTAATCATAAAGTTAAGCATTACCTACATGTTGTGCTCTAAAGAATTAAATGTTATTTAGTTTGTACTAAAACATAGTTGCAATTATTTATGTTTTTATGAAAGATTTTTCTTCTTAATGCTCTATTTTAAATGGTTTAAATTATTTTTGGGAATTTATTTAGTCACCCGAAAAAATGTATTTTAGCTTGTAAGAATGTTAGTTAATTACACGGAAAAAAAACTTTTGAAAAATTAACAAAATCTATTTTTATGAGATTTTTAAATAAAATTTATCAATCCAATGTACGCAAGTGAGAACTTAAATATTAGGCTGTAAAAATAACTCTTTGGCTGCTTGGAAAGTTTTACTGCCTTAAAAACAACACACACACACACGTCTAAATATTTTCTATTTTCCATGTTTTCATACCTGTTTCACGTTAATATATTTAATATTTTTAAATCTTGACTTTAAGGGAAAATACAATGCGACACTTTTTCCATCACTCGTATTAATTTTATCCCACCTCATAAAAGTGTAGTTTTAATATTTTTAAAAACTTATCCCTAATGTGGCCTTAGTCTACACATTATTAGTTACTATTTTTTTATAATTTTCAAACAGTGTTAATTCAAGCTGGATGAAAGTTGTCTATAGATGACTGGTGGCTAAAATGCAATTAAAACATTAAATTGTCAATGTTTCAAAATAAGGGGTGTCTATTTAGATTTTAAAAGCTTTAGGCTGTGTAAGACCAATATAAAACCTATAACTGTTATTTCTCAAGCGTCTCAAGAGCCTTTTTCACAAAGAAGTACAGCCAAAGGGTTAATAAGGCTTGTCAGAGACATATTTTGTTTGTTTTTTAGTTAAGAATGATCCTAGAGAAAGCATTAATTTCACTTTGTATTTGAATTACAAGAACAATCTTTGTGCTATGGAGATACAAATGTAGATGAAAGGAAAACTTCCTTAGTGTCTTCTCTTAACGTGGTGTTATTGTGATCGGAGTGTTTTTTAGCCATTTCTTTAATTGTTGTGTTTTAAATATTGTTACATCCTAGGCTGTGTCCAAAAAGAAACATAGAAATAAACTACTGTGTATCTCAAGTACCCTATCGAGATAATTATTTAATTAAAGATATTGTTTGATTTTCGTTTACTACTCCTATATAATAGATAATACAAAGAGCTAATTTGTAAATAAATACATTTCAAATATATTTTGTTTGGTTCACGTATTTATTCGTACCTCGAACCCATGACTCCTACTTGCAATGATGACTGTCTACTGGGGAACTTTTAGGATGGAAAGGGACGCGAGCTAAGGTCAGTATTGTTGCAGTTTTTGAACAAATCAAATAATATTTTGCTCCAATTGCTACATTTAGTTTAATTTTCTTCACATAATAATCGCAACAGTTATTGAATATTGGTCATCAGCATAGCGGCATTTAATGATAAAAAAAATTTAAGAAAAAGAAATCTTCAAATTAAATTCCGCGATACCCCTGACTCCTGTTCTGTTTGTGAAAACACTTCATTGTTGAGATCTTAGTTGTATTAATGCACGGTAGATTTTCTTTAACAATGTTAAACTATTACGCTTGCCAACAAGACTATTAACGACAAAGATTAAGGGGTAAGGATGAGAAAGGTAGTCTAAAGTAAACTTCCCTGTTGAGATTCGAAATTGAACCTCTTTGTCACTGTAAATTAAGTATATTACAAGACTTATAACTTAGACAGTGTAATCTCTGATCAAGATAATAGTCAATGTTAAAAACATTATTACCTAATTTTAATGTTGACCATTGTTTAAATAAAATTTTAACTCCTTTTGACGATTCAATTTGAGAACTTCTGTTCTAGCTTAAAAATAAATACCAATAAATGGTCTCAAAGTAAAGCTCACACAAAAAGTAAGTGAATAAAACAAATACCCGAGACTGGCTGAGCTGCATTTGAAGCATGAGGCGACCGGATTTCACGAAACATTTATGGTGAGAAAGGTGTGGGAGAGTTAATTGTGTTAAATTATACTGGCGTTTGGTTTCTCATCTTGTGAGTTGGTTGAAAGTTTGATTAGCTCAACTGATGGCTTCTATCCCTCACTCAACCCCCGTGGCATTCTAGGGGGAGCTACTCCCCTCCCCCCCCCCTCCCCATGCCTTACGGTTCTAACCAGTGGTAATTTCATATGTGAAAAGAAGAAGGGTCTATAGGGAGTCATGGCAATAAGAATANCCCCATGCCTTACGGTTCTAACCAGTGGTAATTTCCTATGTGAAAAGAAGAAGGGTCTATAGGGAGTCATGGCAATAAGAATATAGACTGTCGTAACTGGAGGTGATGAACAGTTAACTCACAACTAGCAAAAGGGAATTATTTATCTTATTTCATTGTGTTCTACATAGTTTCACATCTGAAGGGCTTATAAAATTTCACACTGGTTAGAAATTTGGTCTATATGTTCCTACAATATTATTCAACTTGGTGGTGCAGCTCAAACAAATCGAAGTATTATGTAACAGCAAATATTAAAATTAAATCATGAACACTCAGAATATTGAACCATAAAATTATTTTCTTAATATTGTATATTTTAACATTTTTATAATTTAAATCAATACTTCCTAATAGGTTGGATCGATAAACAGACTTACTTTAATCTAAAACTAAATATTTACTATTCTATTCACGGAAATGATTCAAAAAAAGTAAAAAATAACAAATTAGGCTCAGCCTAAGTTTAAGTCACAAATTAATTTAATCATGTTTATAAGTGTGCAGCAGTTATGGTCAGTTTTATTTGCTTTTACGAATTTTAATCAAAATCATTCAAGTCAATTTCTAGAAGGAAAAAAAATTTCATCCTCGAGTAAGCTACCTTTAATTTCAGGTATAGACCTAAATCCTAATTTTCTAAAAACCCTCGAGGGAACCCTATGACCACCCTACATATCAAGTTCCAGTTCGATCGGTAAAATCGTTTCTGCTCAAGGCTGATGAACAGACAGCAACAAACGATACTTATTCGGTTTCAGGGGGTTATGAAACGTCGACATTCATCAAAATATCTCTTTTTTTTTTTTACAAAGGTTTCGAGATAAAGCAAAAGGTTAAATAGGCCTATATCTTGTTAGGAATTATGATTATGTTATGTTCTTATCTTTACTAGTTTTATCTTTGTAATTCAAGTTGAAATATCTCCCATAATTTTTCATTGTATTTCCATTTAATATTTTCCCTTGGTGCTCAGGTTAGACAGAAAACAAATGAATATTATAGTCAATGTTACGTTATATTTATAGGAAATAACCATTATTCTCCTCGCTTAGGACATCTGTCTCAAACCATATGTCAGTTTTCAAATAAATATGTCCGAGGTGTTCGATCGATTGCCAAGAATTTTAAATTCAAATCACTTGGATTGAGTTGCTAAGCTCAACACTTTTTGAGCGGCCGCCATTTTGAAACAGATAACCAGATTGCAAAACATTACAGACGTCGTTCGACTCAAGCTCAACTAATTTCTCTGCCATTTCTCGTCAAGCATTGATCTACTATCGTGGAAAATACATCCGGACAGATGACAGACGAAATACCAAACGGTCGAGTCAAAACAGGATCTCGCCACGCTCGGTCAGTTATGTTTTGTCATTCTAATTCAAAATCCTTAAATATATGATTTTTATTAATTTTAAAATGTCTCCAAACGATTAAAACATTTAAAAAATAATCTTGTATTCTTAATCGTTTTAAGTTGGTAGTACTAGTTGGATAGTTAGTACGTAGCTAATAAATGTATAAAACTAACATTTGTTGTTTATAGGAGAGGTATTTTCCACACGACTTGACACCCGTCCTGACGTTCATATCATTGGTCCAATGATGTAGGTTGTTTGTAGGTGAAAACTTAACATTTAATGGAGTTAGAGACTACAGTTAGTAGACAATAAGTTCTACGCCTCAGAATAAAGTGTTTAAATTAGAGACGTTGAGACAGTGTTACAACCCGGTACATTTTGCTCGGTACCAAAAGCTCTATCACCAAGATATCTACATTCATGTTTCTGACACTTTAAATAACAGAAACATTCATATTATTAATATATTAATTTTCCTATTTTGTCAGTAAGGATGATTCATATTATTCATGACCTCACGCCTCCCTTGGAGTCATCATAATGAGAGGGATGGAGGACATGCTACTCTAGTGGTCAATGTGGTCTCCTCTCTTTATCAATGTGATCGCTTATCTTTATCATCGTGGTCTTCTCTCTTTATTAATATGAGCTCTTCTCTTTATCATCGTGGTCTCCGCTCTTTATCATCGTGGTCTCCTCTCTTTATCAATGTGGTATCTCATATTTATTAATGTGGTCTCCTGTCTTTATCAATGTGGTCTCTTCTCTTTATCAACGTGGTTCCTCCTCTTTATCAATGTGGTCTCTCTTTTTTATCAATGTGGTATCTTCCCTTTATAAATGTGGTCTCTCTTCTTTATCAATGTGGTTTCTCCTCTTTATCAATGTGGTCTACCCTCTTTATCAATGTGGTCTTCCCTTTCTTATCAATGTGATCTCCCCACTTGATCAATTTGGTCTCCCCTCTTGTTCAATTTCGTCTTCCATATTGGTCATTGGAGTCTACCTCGTTGAAAATCATATAATTACACCATTTCGTTTTAATTTAGTCATAAAAATAAAATTCAAGACCTTATTTTAAATACTATAGGAACAAGTTTATACGTTTTAACTCTATTTCCATGTTAATCATATTTTTGAATAACAAACCGTTTCATAAATTATTGTTAACGTGGAATTTCTAGACGGTAAAACGCGTTTCAGCACTTTTCATATGATGTCATTTCTTAAGGAGACCAGTGAAAGGCCACCTACCAGAGTCCTGAGACGTGATGAAGTCGTTCAAAGAATCCATGTTATTTAGCCAATTTCTTGTTATTTAAAATATAGTTGACGGTAAAATGTAGACATTGGATTAAAAACTTTACATTTGAAGCGTTGTATTAAAAACATACATAGACCCTACTTAATATAGTGAATTTAACAATTTTTCAACGAAGAGTTTCTCAAATTCTCGTAGTTCCGAGACCAAAGTAAATGGTTAGAAATAAATATCACATACATACACATACGACATTGAGCTTCACTTCCTCCACCAGCTTACGAATCTCATGCAGCACGGTCACACTCCTCATCGCATTGATCTGGCCTCTTTTAAGTATGCTCCTTACCATTATGAAGTATGTGTGAGTTCGTATCACGCTGGCCACACCACACTCGGATTAAAGGTTTTGCGACCGTTGGCTGCCACAAACTGCTGGTACGTGCTCTCCAAGCTGAACTCTTCATCTCTTCTCTTGAACACCTGTTCTATGAGATCCAACAAGCTGACTACCTACGTTGGCAGGTTTATTGATTTTAGTTTAATAATGTCCAACGATTCAATCGTAAGCAACGTTATACTCCCACCTCATTCATGCCCCAATCTTACTACGTATTGGAGTGCCACGATCATGGTATTCTTCTCCTCCAACATGGACATCTGCAAGGTCTTCTCGAAAGTTCCGTACACTTTTGATGGCACATCTCCTATTCCTTTCGCCATTTCCCCTTCCACTTCTTTATCTTCCCTCATCTAACTACCCTTACTTACCGGCTTCCAGTCCGTCCCGCTCTCTTACCTCCCTCTTCCGTAGCCAAGGCCATGTCTCCAGAACTTCCAATTTTGCTTAGTCTTAATGCTAAGCTTGGTCTTTTCAGCGATCGCCTCTTTTGACTTATCAAGTGGCTTCGCATCCATCTTAATCTTGGACCTTACAGGTATGGCTACCGGAGGTTCATTAAGGGAGTCCTCAAAAACTCTACATATGTTGGTCAACACTTTGGGGTTTATCGTCGCATTCTAGACCTGCGATATTAGCGTTGAGGACGCTGCTGCCGAGTACCCTGTAGAACCGAACTTCCCATTCCAGAATTCGTTCCCCCGCCAGCTCTTGCCATCCCACGCATATGTCGTGACCAGATATTCCCCTCCAGACCCATAGGTCTCTTATAGGGCTCTCCGGGTCGACATGATCTCTATATCCCTACACTACAGCACTTTCTCCCTATCAGCTAAGTACTCCATCACCCCATTCATCCACAGTATATCTAGTATCACAATGGCACCCATGCCCGACCCATGTTTTTCCACCACCTTGTAGAATCATTCCCTCAGCTCTTGGTAGAATATGGAATTTTGGTGCTCCGATCCTCTCCAAACCCCTACCTGGACTAAGAAAATCTGGTCGATCAGCAAAAACCTTTTATTTCACTCTCGCAAATGCGTGGTGCACTCGGATGGAAATCTTTGATTTAATGACCGTTCTAACAGACATTATCTGTGTGACCCCCGCGAAAGATATTTAGGTTCAAATCCCTGTGTGTACGCTGTCTAAATGTCAGGTTCATCTACGTAATTTTGTGGGATAGTGGCCCTTAGCTGAGGATTCCAAGGCCCCTAATTGTGGATAGTCAGTGCTGTGTCAATTCTCTATAGTTGTTACATCACCAGGGAAAACCCATTACCGCATAGATAGGGGAGGGGGAGGGGTTGTGACATTGCGATGACGACACCGGGAAAACCCATTGCCTGGGGGGAGTAGGAGGGGGAGTGAGGGGTAAAGTGAAAGGGGGTCCTACGGCTTATGATCCGCTGCCAGATGGTCGGTGATCACAATCTACGCTAAGCGGCCATCAGGAGAGGTTCGTACTGCGCCCTCACTAGCGATGCTGACACGCAGCCACCGGGGCTGCGATGACATCATCGGGAAAACCAATTGCTGGGAGAGGGTTCCTATGGTCAATTACTTCATGTTCTAGCTCACGGTTTCAAGGTCATTATCTATTCATGTTTAGACTTGTCTTATCGATCCACCAAACTGGTGCCAGGTATACGTCATCAAGGAGAACCCATCGCGACATCATTCAAGGTTGTGATCTATTCTTGTCTCGACTTGTCTTGTCGCACCAGGGTTGCGATAAAGTCACCGGGAAAACTCATTTTCCAGGGGGAAGGAGAAGGTTGTGACACCAAAATAGATTCAGGGGATTTTGAGAGGGAGCCATTGCAGGATGCTCGCACTCTATGCTAAGTGGCGGTCGGGAGAGGTTCGTGCTGCGCCATCACTAGCGATACCGTGGGAGGAGCGGCCGATGCCGTGGACCACACGCCAATAAATAAAAAATAAACTCCAACTCTCGTGCCAATCCTATGGTAATAAGCTCCCACACCAATAAAAAAAACTACAACGCCCGTCCCAATCTTACCTAGACATAAAAAACAATGAGAACAAACAAAAAACAAGTTTATAAAAGAATAAACAAGTTTGAAACACTAGAAAGGGGGTCAGGGGAAGGTGAGGGGATCAAGAGAGGGGAGGAGGAAAGTCAACCATAGAGCGACACAACATTACGTAATCATCACACTCTCTACACATCGGGTTCAAAGGCAAATGTAAAATTGTGATGAGGGGCCGTGCTAGATAGTCCTGTATGACCAGTTTTCGACCTATCACAGGTCAATTTGTAATAGGTGACTTTAATTCAAAGATAGGGAAAGAATTATTCCTTAGACCTACAATAGGAAAAGAACGCTTGCACGATGTCTGTAATGAAAATGGAATAAGAGTGATAAATTCCACCACATCAAATGACCTTATTGTGAAACGCACTTGCTTCAGGAATAAGGATAATTTTTAATATACTTGGACCTCACCAGATGGAAATACATATAATCAAATAGATCACTTGCTGTTTGAAAGCAGATTACATACAATCTTATTGAATGTCAGGTCCTACTGGAGTGCATATTGCGATTCAGACCACTATTTGGTAGTAACAGAATTTAAGATGCGTCTGTCAGAAACAAAAAAGGGAATTCAGGCTGGCAAGCTATGGAGAGTGTAGGCATACATATAAAATCTAAATTTCAAATAGTTTTTACATCGACTGTTCAAAATTAACAGAGCAAAGGAGGCAAGTAAAATTACATTGGCTATAAAGTCCTAATGAATTGAGCTTAAATACATTTATAGTTGAAAATGGAAGGCCAGGGTTACATTTAGGAACAAAAATAGAGGGTATTCAAAGGGTAAAGTTAGTGAAATAGAATAAAACAGCGAACATAAGAATGTCATGGATCTTTATATATGCATACTGATAAAGAAAATGCTATCAGGGTGTGGACAGTTTAGCTAAAGACGAGAAAGATAATCTGATGGCAGATACGTGCGATGTTTTGAGTAGATGGAATGACTTCTTCAGTCAAATTCTGAATGTTCGCGAAGGATCCGATTTAGGTGAGGCTATCGAAATCCATACTACTGAGTCACTAGTCCCAGAGATAAGTATTAGTGAAGTCAAAGAAGCTGTTAAGAAGTTAAAGAATCATAAATCTCCATGTGCATATTCAATACCATCCGAGTTAATAAAGGGAGGCGGTGAAATTTTATTAATAGATATTCATTAACTTTTATGTTCCATATGGAAACATGATGTAGTGCCACAATAATGGAAGAAAAGCATAGTAATATCCATTTAAAAAAAAGAAGATAAGACAGTAGTAGTAACTATATCATTGTAATAACTATCTCACTGCTACCAACATGCTATAAAATTTTATCTAGCATTATTTTAATGTGATTGACGCCAAATGTAGAGGAAATTATTGGGGATCATTAGTTTGGATTTAATCGAAATAGATCCAAAACCGACCAGATTTTTACTATGCAGCAAATAGAGAAAAAGTGGGAATTCAACATGATGGTACATCACTTATACATACATTTCAAAAAGGCCTATGATTCAGTTAAAAGGAAAAAATTATATGAGATTTTAGTTAAGATTGAAATACCCAAAAATCTGGTAAAGCTAAGTGAAGTGTGTTTGAGAGATACGCGTGGCAGGGTACGGGTTGGATCTCACTCATCAGATGCTTTTGAAATACATAATGGATGGAAACAAATAGATGCACTTTCCCCATTACTTTTTCATCTATCCTTAAAGTTTGATAATTGGGTAGTGCAAGAGAGTAGGGAAGGCTTGACATTAAACGGTACAATTCAGCTACTAGGGTACGCAGATGATTTAGCTTTGTTAGGTAATAATAGGGAGGCTAGTAAGGAAATAGGTTTAGAAGTGAACGCTGAAAAGACTAATTATATGGTGACACAGATATAACAGATTGAGGGTGATAATTTAGATATTACAGCAAACAACATAATTTGAGAGGGTTAATGAATTCAAATATTTAGGAATAATTTTAACTAGTGATAATAATATTAGATTGGAAACTAGGAAAATAATACAGTTGGGAAATGCTTGTTATTACTCGGTCAGTAAGTTGTTGGTGTCTCGCCTGCTGTTGATAAATGTAAGACCCAGAATATACAAAGCCATAATTTTACTGGTTGTTCTCTATGGGTACGAAACGTGACCTCTTACCTTAAATGATAAAAATAAATTTAGAGTGTTTGAAAAACAGGGTACTTAGGAAGATAATTGGTCCAAAAATGGATGAAGATAGTGGGCAGTGGAGAAGGCTACATAATAATGAGCTCTATGTCCTGTAATTATCACTAGATATTGTTAGGATATTAAAATCTCGCAGGCTACGGTGGGCAGGTCATGCAGCGTGAATGGGAGTATCAAGAGCCACGTTCAAAGTATTGACTGGCAAACGCAATGGTAAAAGACCACTGGAAAGACCCAAATGCAGATAGGAGAAAAACATTTGGATATAACCAAGAGAGATAGGGTGTAATGAGATAGACGGGATAGAATTAGCTCAAGCTAGGGATAGGTGGAGTACTATTGTGAGTGCGATAGTTAACTTTCGAGTTCCTAATGCCATAGACTAAGGGCCAGTTTCATAGTCGGATCTAGTACGCCTCAAGTCCGGCGCTACACTAAATACAAGACGACACCTACCTAAACTCGAATGGAATGGGCCAGTTTCCTATGCGAGAACGGCCCATTCCATTCTGGTTTAGGTAGGTGTCGTCTTGTATTTAGTATAGCGCTGGACTTGAGGCGTACTTAATTTGACTATGAAACTGGCCGTAAGTAAGTAAGTAACGTTACTTAATTTCATTTGTCAAATAAAGTGCCAAACAACCTATTTAAATTTATAAATTACTAAAAGTACAATAATAAGTCGTATTTGCGATTTTAGATTGCGACCTACGCAACAAAAGCTATTTTAATAATTAGCTGTTGCCAGATTAATGACTTTTCACCACGCAAGGCTGTCAGAGGGATACGTTGTACTGAGATCAAAACTGGCTTAGCCACCAAACATAATAATATGTAAGTGTAGTCAAACTTACTTCATAAACACATCCAAATACCCATCTGATGTGCATGCAGATCTGACAATATAGGTATTGTTCACACCCTCTTCTAATATCACAACGGGTGCCTGTGTCCTATGTTTCAACCACACCTTCTTCCAATATAACACCTGGTGCCTGTGTCCTATGTTACAACCACACCCTCTTCCAAGATCACAACTGGTGCCTGTGTCCTATGTTACAACCACACCCTCTTCC